>JAJHPC010000003.1:9148862-9451362 GCA_024447665.1 Juncus inflexus
GATAATTAGTAGTAATATTTTGCTTTGATTTCTGATTTGTTTTTTTTTTTTTTTTTTTTTAAGAGTAGTAATATTTTGCTTTGATTCTTGATGTTGAAACTTCATTGATTATTTCTTCCTGTCGCTTTTCCCATTTGATAATTGGAAAGTGAAATTTAAATCAAAATAACAGACGACAAATTGGCCACAAATTCTACGGTCTAACACTAAACACCGTGTTATAACAGGCACAATTAATTAGAAGTCCAAACTTTATTTTCTGTCATGTTAATGTGTATATCTGTGTAGCATATAACTAAATGGTCATTATAAAAACAATGCAACACATTGCACGAAATGTTACAAAATAATCATGCAATAGAAATTACTCAATTGAGTGCATATGTGAGGCACAAAAAGGGCTCCAGATTTGGGAAAAGAGAAAGGGGCAAAAGTAAGTTTGTTGAAGAACCATTACATAATAGAGAAAGGACTTTGTCATGCAAGTTAAATTTAAATTGCCATTTTTTCATTCTAAAAGGTTTCATTTATATTTCCATTTTCATGCTAAAATGAAAAGTAGTTGTTGAGTTTGATCAATATATTGTTGGTGAATTATCACACCATCCATCAAATACTTGAAAAAAGAACGATATTTCCAAAAAAAATTCGAACTTTGAAGAGATTATGCACTTACACTATGAAATTGCATCAAATAATATGGAGAGCTTCAATCATACATAGATCTATCAATTTCTGAGTTTGATATTCTAAACAAAAGAATGAATAACTAAAAGTTAAAAGGTTAAAAGGGAACCAAAAATAGTAAAGCAAAGATGACTTGACTAAGCAAAGAATCAAACTATGAAACTTTATGTGAATTTACCAAGCATCTTAGAAGCATTACATCACACACACCACAATATTAGTCAGCCTACAAGTCAATACCAAAAGAATTAAAGAAAAAGACTAAAAAATACACTACTGGACATCTCCAGTCCAATCAGAAACTAACATTTCCTTCTCTCCCTTCTTCCCCCCCAAAAGGAAAACTAAAATAATAAAACAATACAATAAAAAAATTACAATAAAAGAGTCTTCCACATGAAGACCGAAAATAACATAACAAACCCCAAACCCCTAAATTCTAAAGATAGTACAATATATATATATAATAAGTAGTTACTAATATATAAACAAGAGATCACCATTATGTTATTATTAACGGAATAAGATTAAGATTTAGTGTTGCGAAAGATTAATATTATTCACTTTGGGAAACTTCATATTTGACAGATATATTCTACCAGCTGACCCTTGCGAATTACTTGAACAAGCCCTCATCCCCTATTTTCAAACAAAAAGAAATAAAAAAAAAAGCTCAAAACCTTGTATACAAAAATGAACTAATAATAACAATTATTATGATGGAAATTTGCATAAAAGCCCCTTCATTATCACTAAATTGCAAAAAAAACACGCGTTATTGAAAATTGCAAAAAAGCCCCTAAATTATTAGGAAATTCAAATTTTCAATAAGGCAGGGGCTCTTTTGCAAATTTCCCTTATTATTATTATTATTATTATTTTTTTTTATTTCAAACCTACAGAGTTACACGGCTCAAGACTTCTTTTAGTACGGGACCTCAAAATCCTTGGCGCGGTTTTCGATGTTCCTGCCACGTCAGCATCTTTCCCCTTAATTAAAAAAATATTCAACTTATATTAAAAAACTGTACCAAAAAATAAAAATAATAATAATTCTATTTCAAACTTACATAGCCAGAAGCCTCAAGTTTTCTTTTCGTACCAGTTTTTCGCACGGTTTTCGATGCTCTCGCCACGTCAGCACTCCTTCCCGTTCGGCTCCGCACGGTTTTCGATGCGGCCATCTCATTATTCAGTCTCAGAATCATTTCGTCTTTTTCCTCGTTCAATCGTTTCAAACTCTGAACCTCTCCATTCAACCTGTCAATCGCTTCAGCCTTTTCACAAGAGTTTCTTCTAGATTCTTCTAGAACCTTCCTGAGTTTTTCAACAGCTTCATTGGCCTGGTCCAGTTCGAGATTTCGGCTCTTTTGGAGTGCGTTATAGTCATTTTCGATTAGTTTGAACTGGTTCCAGGTGAAGTCCTTTTCGGAGACTAAGCACGCGATGTGGTCGTCTTTATTTTTTTTTAGGGTTTCGTAGTCGAGTTTTAGGGTTTTGTAGGCCTGTTTTAGTTTTTGAAGCTCGGTTTTTGGGTCCTTTTGAGAGGAGGTTTGGGATTTTAGGGTTTGGGCGGTTTCAAGTTTTTTCTGAAAATTGGATTTTGATAACAAAAAGAATAGTTTAAAATTTGTGAAATTGTATAAATGTAAGTTAAATGAATTTATAGAATTTAATATAGTTAGTTACCCTTAGGTCGGAAATTTCGGAGCAAAGAGATAGAATACAAGTATTATAATCTTCCAAATCTTTTTCAGTTAATTCTGCATTAAATGGCAGAGTATATAATTAATCATCAAATTGGATAGATTGACTATGAAATTGAAGAAATGGATAAATAAGTAAAGGAAAATGTACCAGCATATTTCCTGTAAAGGGAGACTTCATCATCTTTCGCATTAATTAAAACATTATTCTTTGAAGCATAATACTGTTTCCATTTTGCCTCCTCAGTTTCCATCTGTTTTACACAAAAAAACTAATTAATTCAAAAAAATAATTATAGAAATTACCAATAAAAGCAAAATAAACTGTAGATTTTGAATTGGAATTTGACAATTGCCCCCGATTCTAGGGTTAGAAAATTGACAAGGTTCTTTCTACTTCCCAAGCATGAAAAATGAAATTTTTGTCATTCAGAGAGTCTAAATAAGAGAATCCAGTTACGAACTAACAAAAGCCCCAAATTTTAACACTACTGTTTCAATCTAGGTTTTAGGGTTTTCTGAGACTTAATCAGAATCCTAATTCGTGAAAGGAAAAGATTCAAATTCCAACTCAGGTAAGAAATACACTCCGCAATAAGAAAACACAAAACAAAACGATAGACTTCAACTCTAATTTTGAAATATTTCTCGCTATATAAAAGACAGAAAAGTAGAAGAAAAATACCCAGGAAACAAATTCGTAAAAACCAACAAAAGCCCACAAACTCACCACCAGATACGATCAATTCAACCAATTAGAAAACAGAAAAACCAATAAAAAAATCAAACCTGATCAATCCTCGTCTCCAAATAACTCAGACGACTTTTCCACTGCTGCTCCTGCAAATTTATGACCTGAAGCAGATATTCACGCTGCTCCAGCAGCGCCTGACTCTTGGACTGCTCGGATCTGATCATCTCATCCAATTTCTCATAGACCCTCTCCCAGTTCTGTCGATCCGACGAATCAGAACCAGATGAAGAAGAAGCAGAAGCCATTGCTGACGCTCTCTCAATAAAAATTAAGGGAGAAATTGAGATAGAAATTAAGCGCTTTTCAGAGAAGAAGAAAATATGACCGTTGTGAGTTAATTTACCAACAAATTCAAAAGATTTTTTTTCTCTTTGTAAAAAGGGAAGTGGATATATAAGAGAGATGGCTCAGACGAGACGACCGTTGGGAGCGCCGCCTGTCAGAGTTATCGAAAGGGCATTATAGTCATTTTAATCAACTGTTTGGGCTGGATTTTTAGCTGATCTGGCCCATTATGTAATTCTATTTGGGCCGTCTTTATTAAATGAGATTATTAAGTGGGCTCTGTTCATTGTGGACTGATGATAAGAATATGACACGACATTATTTGCTGCTTTTAATTGGTTGAGTCTTCTTGCGTAGACCAAGAGTAGATTACCATGGCCTTAGTTTGCGGTGCATGTTGGACACGTCAAAGGACATGGCCACGTTGGATTACACGTGTCGTTCTTACGAGGGTCTATACTTTTCAGGTCCCACATGGCAGTGTGACACCAAAGAAGAACTTGATACTACAAAACGGATCTACACGGTTCCAGAAACTCAAACCCTCAGTTCACATCCTCTCATGTGTTTATAAACCAATCAAACCCTAAGCTCAAGAACAGCAGTTGCACTCAAAAAATAGAACTGAGCTGAAGACGAGACTAGACCAGCAAAAATGTCTATGTTTATAGACTCTAATGCTATAGATCCTCAAGATGCACCAGTCACTTTGAGAAAACAAAGCTCCATCTCTTCCTTCTCGTTCCCTCCGGCCCCACTTGTTGCTATAACGGGCATTATCGCCTTCTTTCTGTACATTTCTTCACAAGTCAGTTCGTACAAAACACAGGCGAGACATGCTGATGAAGGGATTCACATGTTTCTGATATTAATATTGATCGTGTTGTTGTTTTTTACTTGGCACACATTATGGGACGGGAACAAACTCGTGTTTAGACAGCCTGTTTGGTATGAAGCTAGAATTGACCAGCCTGTTGATACTGTTGGTGGTGGTGCTGGTTGGTCGTTTTCATCTGTGTTGTTGGTGGCGGTGTTGGTGATGTTGGTTGTGCTTGTTTCGTATAAGCCGGCTTGATTTGATTGGTGTTGGCTTTAGTTCATGTGGTTATGTATCTAAGTGAGTGTTTTAGTTGGGTGGGAGTTTTTTCCTTCCATTTTTTGTTTTGGTTGTTCAAATTTTTGTAAAATATAATTATATTATCGATGCCTTTTTTTTAAAATGATTATTTGATGCCTCTTTTATGAGTAACTGATTTGTTCATACTTTTTGAACAAAAATTTAGAAGGTTAAATTCAGAACGTTGACATTGTTTCTTTCAGTGATAAACATTCGGCCTGGCAATTTGGTGATGTGCATATGAAGGCCTCTTGCACTGGAAGTGGGCAAAGTGAAACTGATCGACATCATATCTTGTTCAATGCGGGGCTAATAAAAAATTTCAATTAAATTTATTCCATTATTTAGATAATTTGCTATGCAAATGATATTTCCGAACTACCGAGTACAATCATATAATTTCTGTTTCTGATTCTGTTTTGGTTGTAAATACATTCTATGTGCCGTCATTCATTTTTATATAATCATTCATTAGGCATGGATCAGATCCTTTCTGTTGGAAATGGGGGTATATTAAGTTCATCCTCTCCGCTAAAGTCGAAACATACAAACATACAAGAAAACATATGTTTAGGTACGAGTTTCAAAATTTCTAGAATGTATGCTGGAAATTTTAGTTATTAATATATCAGTATTATATATATGAGAAATTTGAGAAAACTAGAGTATATAATAAGTTTCAATGAGATTTGTGTACTTGTATATCTTTTAATACTAGTTATACACAGGTGTGTTTCTCGTCTTCCATATAACAAGGAAACTTGAATATACAAATTATAGCCACGATGCGTTTACTTGCATTTGCCATACTTCATTGTCATCATAGTGAGAGCTTAAAATCTGATATTGCATGCTCTCTAGTGTGAAGCTTGCAACCTTAACTTTTTTTATTGCTTGCTCTCTCTACTTGAAACTTGTAAACCTCAATTCTTTTTTCAGAAGATGGAGAAGGTTGTAAACCTCAATTCAATATATAAGATGTTTGCGACAACACTTAGTCTGGACATTCATAGAAAAATATTTTGACGCTAGAGGTCATCTAAGTTAATATTGAATTATTGAATTAGTGGTAAGTACGGGGTAAACGCGGAGCAAATTAGGAAATAAATTTTTTTGATGATAAAATTAGGAAAGAAATTATTATACACAAAGAAAAAAATATGAATTTAATTTTTGCTTAATAAAAGAAGACACATCTTTGTAATTAAATAATTAGCTATTCTAGTGACCTTATTCAAAATTAAATTATTTCATAGAATTAATTAGATAAAATAAATTTAAATATTACATTTAAAAGCGAAGAATTGATCAAAAACGTATTTACATCCATCCTCTCCTTGTGGTTGGATCTTCAAAACATGATTTTACTTACAAAATCGACCCCAAACCAAGATAAACAACATAGTTGAAACACACCCAAAAGCAGAACAACAGGGCAACAGCGCCCCAAATTGTGATTTTAACAAAAACATAATTGCGTCGAGCCGGCACTGTCTGCACCCCATCCCGTAGAGAAACATCACACCTGCACTGCCGACATAAACATTGCTGATATTTTTAGGAATGTACGGGAAAATCGGTATTGTTGGAATGACCACTCACGTAAGTAACATACACAAAAATGATCTTTTGAATATACTACTCTCAAGATCATCCCGATTCGGACTTGAATTTTTTTTTTCAGCACATCAAAATGATTCACGATAGGCATCATCCCAATGACCACAAACACAAGTAAAATACACAAAAACAATATTGTGAGTATATTACATGCTGTACTCGCAAGCTCATCCTGATATATATTCGTACTTGTTTTTAATTGTATCAACAAATCAACAGTGTTCATGTTGATATATTTCTTGATGGAGAGAAACAAAAGAATTAGTGGTCGTAATTGGAAAAAAAATATTGATGTATTACAGAGAATTTAGTAATCTTAAAATAAATAAATTCTTGTTTAAAATTGAAATATTGCCAATAAATATGAAAAGGCCATGACATAAAATTATCCAGCCCACTTATTATGGGCCATTATTTCGTCCTGCCTAGTATAAACAACCAAGAGCTGGATTCCAGGCTCTTTAAATCAATACTGAACTGCACATGCATTTAATATAATACGAAAAGTACTTGTCATTCTGGGAAATACTTGAGCATAAAAGAACACATGCATTTACATTTCAAACATATAACTAAATTAAATTAAATCAGTTCAACTTCAAGAATTTATGTAATTAGTATATGGGCTGGGCCAGGCAAAATCCAGCCCAAGTAACATTTCAAGGCCCATTTAAACTCACTACACAAAGCAATACATATCTATCAGCCGTCCGATTTAGATCGAACGGTCAATATGAACCGATCATCTAACTTCTCTCCCCCTCTAATATCTCCCCTCTCCCCTCTCCCCTCTCCCCTCTCAATTCGCAAAACCCAAAATCCATCCATCTGTATCCATTTCCTCCTTCAACAATGGCGGAAGAATATGTTCCAACAAATCCAGTGAAGAAGGAAGGAGGAGATATTGACCAAAATGCCCCTATCGCCGGCATGAAGAAACAGGCGGCGGATAGCGACGATGAAGACGAAGTGCCTCTCGCTGTTGCTAGGGCT
This sequence comes from Juncus inflexus, assembly GCA_024447665.1. Classification (NCBI taxonomy): domain Eukaryota; kingdom Viridiplantae; phylum Streptophyta; class Magnoliopsida; order Poales; family Juncaceae; genus Juncus; species Juncus inflexus. The sequence continues at coordinate 9,156,025 of JAJHPC010000003.1, forward strand.
GGTAAGAAATCCGCCATTGCTGCATCTTCTTCTTCTGCCAAGGTCAAGAAAGAGGAGTCTGCTGGTAGTAAATCTGGCGTTTTGAAGGTGAACTCTTGATTCTTTTGTTGTTATTTCGTCTTAGTTCATTTTAGTTTTGGATTTTGGTTTTTGTTAAGAAAAGGACCTGAATTTGCGACAGTAATGTACATTAATTACTTGCGATATTTCGTTTGTGTTTTCTGAATTTTGGTTCATTTAAAAAAATTTCAGTTAGAAGGTATTATTGTACCTGTGTTTTGTGATTAATATATAAAAAATGGTGGGTTGTTCAGGAAAATTCAAGCAAGAAAATTGGTGAGAGTAGCAATTCAAAGTCTTCTAAGGTAAAAAAAGAGGAAACTGAAGATCTCAAGGTATTTTAATCAAATTTCTCCTTATAATTTACATTTTTCATTTTTATTTTACTGAAATATATTGCTATATTTTCATGTAAAGAAAAAGAGCGTAGTGAAAAACACAAAGCCTTCTAAAGTTAAGAAATTAGATTCTGAGGATGAGGTTCGTGATTATTATTTCAATATATATCCCTTTTATCTCATTTTATTTTTAAATTAATTTATCTTATGTAATAAATAATAATTTATGTGGTAATTTGAAGAAGGAAACGAAGAAAAAGACGGTTAAGAAGGCAGAAAATAAAGGAAAGGAGAATAAAAAGCAAAAGAAATCTTACGATTTACCAGGCCAAAAACATGACCCTCCTGAAGAAGTATTTTTTATTATTTTTATATTTATAAAACCTATTATATCCTATTATTATTCAAAACTGATAATATTTTTTTTTCAAAAATCTTTTTCTAGAGAGATCCATTAAGAATATTTTACGAGTCGCTCTACCACCAAATCCCCACCAGTGAAATGGCCGCCTTTTGGTCAGTTCCTATTTTATTAATTTTCTTTTCTTTTATTATTATTTTTCACAAAACAAATAATCATTTTTTAATTATTAATTATTTTTTATTTTTTTATTCAGGATGATGGAGCGGGGCCTACTGGAAGAAGCAGAAGCCAAAAGAGTGTTTGAAAAAAAGCGTCAGAAAAACGGACAGCTGGCGTCTCCAGTCAAACCCGTTTCTAACAGAAAGTCAACGCCGGTCAACGGTACTACTTCCAAGGGCAAAACCGTAAATTCGAAGGATGATAAGGGTAAGACGGTAAAAAAGCGCAAGGCGGCGGAATCAGATGAGGACAGCGATGATGATTTTATCGCTTCTCGGAAAATTAGTGCTAGTAAGAAATTGAAGGTTTGATAGGGAAATAATATTATTATTAGATGGTTTTGAAGGGATTAAGTTTTTATTAATGTTTGATGGATATTGGGTTAATTGTTATTTTTATTATTTAAAGGGTTACTAATTGGTAGACTAATGGAAAAATTGTCGCTACAAGCTTATTATCTGTTTATTTGGAATTTGAACTTTTGGGGTGAGATTTTTAATTTGGTTCCATTTTAATTTGTCAGTCGGTTTGATTTGATATAATTCTCATTTGTCAACTTTTAAACATGTAAATTTTCATTTAGTTGCTATAACTATTTCCATTTTTGTTGACTATTTCTCTAATTAAATGACATCACAACAATTTTATTTAAATGTATACAAAGCTCACAAAAGGAGAGATTTAGAAACAAATCATGACTTGAAATTATGCTATTGTCAAAATAAAAATATTAACCATGAAAATAACAAACAAACCAATATATTTATACAAAAATATATGCTAGAAGAAAAATCAGAAACAAGTTGCTAAAAGAAAATCATGAACAATTTTAATCCAACCTCTCCTACTCCCCCATTCTCTCAATTATAGCCCGGGATAAAAAAAAATTAGAAAAAAAACAGTTGAATAAAATAAATATACATTTAAGATATATTAATACAAAATATGAATTCTCTTGTAATTCACCTGCAAGAATAAACTCATCCAGTATAAGATAAACCTGAGTCAAGTATAAATCAAATTAATTATCAATCAATTAGTTTATCAAAAAATGTAAAAAAATAAAGTTAAGAGCACAAAAAAGAGTAAGAAATAATTTACTTTGTGCGTCCTGAACTGCAAAAAATAAAAAATAAAAATAAAAATCAAACAGTGTTCAATTGTATAAAGGAGAGAAATTTAAAACATTTTTGAAGCAATTTTAATTTTACCTCAACAAAATTGGTGTATTTGGGATCCCGATTCACAACCAGGCGATGGACCTAGTGAAAAAACAACACCATTTTGAAGCTCAGAAATCACGAAGAATGAAAATCGAACAAAAAAAATCAAAATTTAGAGAATTGAGAGAAAGAGGAAAAGTGGGCACCTCAAATTCAACCTTGTGCTTCTCTGAATCCTGCAAACGGGACGTAGTATTTGCCAAGACGAGTCTTGCCTTGTCGATTCTGCAGTAGAATGAATCGGATCTGAAATTCAAACAGAAAATTCACTAATCATTTCCTCAATTTCATGTGGATCGAAGTTTGAGAAGAAATTATCACAATTTTATGAGAAACCATAATCACAATCTGGAAATTAATTACCATTGTTTGTAGATTGGAATTGTTCTCCTCCTTCCTTCCGATTGCTCTGTCTACTCTACTGTCTAGTTGGGGACAAAAGTACAATATTGAAAAGTTTTGGGTCAAACTGCAAGAACAAGAACAAGTATGAGCTGGAATGGAGCAAACCTCCAAAATTATCTTCAAATTAATCCGTTTCCCTTCTTTCTGCAAGTATACCAAAATCACGCGGCAAAATCTACGATTATTTCGAATTGTGTTTAATTTCTGATAAATTGATGGCGGAGAGAGTGGAAGAGAGCAACGAGAAGGTTTCGATGGAGTTGAGTACTACTCGAGTCAAGGCCATAGCCATGGAAGTCGGCTTGGCCTTCAGAGATTATGCAAGTCAATTCTCACAATTGGGCTCGGCCCATCTTTCTGACAATTGGGATTTCTTTGGAGCCGGAATGGAAAAATGTGGGAAGAGAAAATGCCAAAGGTATTTCCCACCTACTCTTTTGAGTGGCGACTGATTGCATTTTGTCTTCCAAATGCAGTCTATAAAATCACTCTCCATTGAAGTGGAAACATAAAAACATCTGTTATGCAAGTTCAAATTTTCAGACAATATGTTACGGAATATATTACACAATATATGAGATATTGAAGTAAACTAAAGAATAAATACCATCCATTTCGGGTTCGCACGTCAAGGATCGCGGTAGGTAAAATAAAGTGAAATATGACAGAGAATCAGAACCAAGACATAATATTTTTGCAAGATTATATATTTACTTGCTAAACAATATGTCTACAGAATGACCACCACGCTCAAAGATAACAAAAAAAAAAGCGAGGAAAAGTGCGTGATAGTTACCTTAAGAAAGCGCCAACTCAGTTGTTGATGCCGGTCATGGCAGCGAGGGATAGAAACAAGCCGACGCCGAGGAGAAAACTGGAGATTAGCATCTCGCTCCAGTAAGCCGACGGAGAATTGGATTCCAGGAAGAAGTTGACGCACCAACATTGGCGAGACGGCTTGGGCGGGCATGGATCTTGGCGTTCCAGATCTGGCTGACTGGACTCCGATTTCTGCCTTGAGGAGAACGGGATAATTGTTATTTTTTTTTTATCTTTAGGAGTACTAATTGATACTTAATTAGACTAATGGAGAAATTGAATTGTAGTGAGCAGCTTCTTAAGTTCTCTATTAATTTGGAATTAATATTTTTTGAGTGAGAAATTAAGATTGTTTTTTTTTTCCTAATTTGTCAATCTATTTTGTCTATTTGATCTGATATACAATTAAGTTAACAAGTTAAGCTTCTAAATGTTTATTTATTTACTATCAGTATATAGATAATTCTTGACTATTAACATGATAAAAATCATAAAATACCATCACAACACAATTTTTTAAATTGCCAGGAAAAAGAATTTAGTTTCTGCAAAGTTTACAATAGAAGAGATATTGAAACAGATAATGGCAAGCTAACCAAGAAAATAACAAACAAACCAATATAATTAATAATTATACAAAATATATGCTAGAACAGAATGAGAAAAAAGCTGCTAAAATAAAATCCTGAAAAATATTTAATCCAGCTTCTCCAACTCCCCCATTCTCTCAATTATAGCCTGAAAATAAAAAATTAGAAAAAAAAAAGATATATTAATACAAAATATGAATTTGATAAGTAAACTTTTCTTACTCTCTTGCTAGTCTCTTGTAATTCACCAGCAAGAATAAACTCATCCAGTATCAGATAAACCTGAATCAAATATAAAGCAAATTAATTACTTTATTAAAAAAAAATAAAGTGAAAACATAAACAACAAAAGGTGTAAGAAATTAATTTACTTTGTGAAAATTGAAGACTAAGTCAAGCTCACAAACATTGCTGAAGAAATGATCGAGAATCTCAACAAAGAGATGAATGGATTCTAAGTAAGCCAACTCATTATCTGTTATATCAACACACATTGAGAAAAATAATCCTGCATATCTCCTGTATATTACTTTGTACGTCCTGAACTGCAAAAAATAAAAATCAAAAATCAAAAATCAAAATCAAATCAATGCTCTATTGTATAAAGGAGAAGAATTTAAAAAACTTTTGAAGCAGTTTTATTTTACCTCGACAAAATTGGTGAATTTGGGATCCCGATTCACAACCAGGCGATGCACCTGATGAAAAACAAAACATTTTGAAGCTCAGAAATCACGAAGTTGAACAAAAAAAATCGAAATTTACAGAATTGAGAGAAAGAGGAAAAGTGGGCACCTCAAATTCGACCTTGTGCTTCTCTGAATCCTCCAACGGGACGTAGTATTTGCCAAGACGAGTCTTGCCTTGTCGATTCTGCAGTAGAATGAATCGGATCTGAAATTCAAACAGAAAATTCACTGATCATTTCCTCAATTTCATGTGGATCAAAGTTTGAGAAGAAATTATCACAATTTTATGAGAAACCATAATCACAATTTGGAAATTAATTACCATTGTTTGTAGATTGGAATCGATCTCCTCCTTCCTTCCGATTGCTCCGTCTACTCTCTAGTTGGGGACAAAAGTACAATATTCAAAAGTTTGGGGGTCAAACTGGAAGAACAAGAACAAGTATGAGCTGGAATGGAATGGAGTATTTACTTACACAGACTTGGTGTTCGAACAATAGAACAGAGAAACATTATCAGTCTGAGCTCGGTTCATCACGTAGACAAATACGTGGTTAGCAAAATGATTTAAGCCCTCCATTTTATGATAACAAATGGGCCAAGAGTTTAGGACGGCCCATTGGTTTCATATCTATTTGAATTTTGAAGATATGAAAAAGAAAGTTGCAAAAAGATATGAAAATTCGGCCTTGTTCCTTTCTAGTGAGTTGTAGCCTTGTTCCATTTCTCTTCTTATTCCTTTCCATTTTTCTTTTTTGAGTTGTAACTTGTGAGTTGCGACTTGTGAGATGTGAATGCGATTTTGTGATGGAAACTCCTGCGTTATACTAGCAGTAAGTATTATTATATAAGCAGTAAGTATAATTATATGTGATAGGAAGTCATGTGTCATACTAGCAATTTTTTTTCTCAAGTCAGTCTGTACAAAGAATAAGATAAATAATATAATATATATATTCATGTATGTGGACTTTGGACCACAAGATTTTAAAGACAAGAAACACTTGGCCAGGGAAGAACTAACGGCCATTCCTTAATTTATGATTTTATCACCTAATAAAAAAAAAAATGATTTTATCACATCAATAAATTCTTCATTGCCGCCAACAATAAATTACCTCTCAAGTGCAATGTGACAAAATCTCAAAAATAAAGTGCAATGTGACAAGGTTGGTTGGTTGTTATATGCAATTATTCAAATAGAGACCTGATATATCTCTCCAATCATTTTTGCTTTGTTTGAATGATATATGAAATGAAAAAAAAGGGTACATACCCAAAAAAATCGGAAAATAACTAAGGACCGATAAAATTTCCTATGAAAAAATCGTCATGTAAGCAAGTTAATCTTAATCACCACTCAAGAAAAAAAATATTAAGGCGGCGTTTTGAAGGGCCAATTAAGAAACACAAGACTTAAAATGCATGCATCCAATATGCTATGATATTAATATGATAAACATACTTTTTAATCGAATCTAACTTGGACATTTGTGTTGTACGTATCTTTGCCATTTCATAAAATATATAGAATATAATTAGGTTTAAATTAGATGAATTTGGACATTTGTGTTGTACGTATCTTTGCCATTTCATAAAATATATAGAATATAATTAGGTTTAAATTAGATGAATGTAAGTTGGAGTGTGTGATGTATACAATAAATTGATATGAGGTTCCTTTTGGTCGGTTGAATTGAATAAAAAGATCATGGGCTCGGCATGAGACCTATTTTATTGTCCTCTCTCTCTTTATCTCTCTCTACACATGTACCCCATGTGGGGATAACAACAATCCATCCATTTGAGACAAAATCAAAGATTAAAAAACAGCAAAAAGAGAAATACGTAACGGCTATATAAAGGCCTCAAACAATTTCGGTTAAGTGTAGGTTAATACTTAAACAAACAAAAAAAATGGATACAAAATTTAGTGAAGAGAGAAAGAGAGAGGAGAAATTGAGTGAAGAGAGAAAGAGAGAGCAGAAATTCATTGAGGAGAGAAAGAGAGAGGAGAGACCCGTTACGTGCATGCCGCGATTTCGCCCTATTCGCACATCCACAGCAAGCCCATCTTCTAATGTCTCGCTGCTCGAGCGGGCCCGCGAGGCAGTGTTACGTCTTGTAATGCTGTCAGCCGCCTCGAAAACTGTGCAAGTGCGTCACGAAAGAGCAGTGTCAATGCAGACTGATCAGACAAAATCAGGATTTGGATATCATTTACCCGACTCACACAGAAGCGAGGCTATAGATGATTGTATAGAGTTCTTCAAGCGGTCGTCGGCCGAGGGCGAGAGAGAGAATTGTTGCATAGACCAGGTCTTGTGTGGACTAGAGAGATAAAGGAAGTAAAGTTGGCTAGCATGACTTGTGGTCTATGGTGCTTGTGTCCATGCAAATAATGTTTTTCTTTTCTTAATTTTTGTTGATAGTTGTATGATTGTTATATAGCTAATGGCTAATGGGGTTGGTTAATGTTGACCAAGTGTACCTCTGTCTTCCATGTGATCTATTGTAAAAAGCAAACATATGTGATTAAGATAATTTTGTGATCTTATTAACTTTATTAAAAAAAAAAACTGCAACTTACTTTTATAATATTACTAACTTTATTGAAAAAAAAATGCAACTTGATACTCTACAATCTACATTTAACCTCTCAGTATTTATTAAACTGAAAAGGCCCATAATATAACATTACCCAGCCCACTTATTATTTTGCCCGGGCCAGTATAAATAACCGGGAATCCAGTTCCTGGGACTTGGATTCCAGGTTCTTCAAATAAATACCTCCATTTTCTTGCCTTCCTTTCCTTACGCTTTTCTACTTCGAACCAAAATATTTCTCCTCCTCCTTCAACCGCCCGCCTGAGACCTCTCATGCGACGGCGATAGTCGGAGAATCTCACGACTCCACTAAACCTCCGTTATTTGCATAGAATTATCTTGAAATTAAGTATACCGGTACAGATGCTGGATTTGCGCAAAATCACAATATAGCATCTACGATTATTTCGAATTGAGTTTAATTTGTGATAAATTAATGGCGGAGAGAGTGGAAGAGAGTAAGGAGAAGGTTTCGATGGAGTTGAGTGATGAAGTGCTCAAAGCCATGGAAGTCGGCTTGGCCTTCAGAGATTACGTAAGACAATTTCAGTAGTTTTATTTGTTAAATTATGCAAATTGAGTCGCAATTTGATTAAAATTACGTAAATTTTGTGGAAACAGAACGGAAGAATTAGCTCGATGGATTTTCACAGCAAGGCCAGTAATTATTTGGTCACAGCCAGTGATGATGAATCAATTCGTCTTTACGATATTCAAAATTCTCTGTAGTTATCTCTACTTGTCTTTATATTTCCCAATTAACAATCTTTATTTCTTCATATTATTGATTATTAAGTTAATTTTCATGTTTAAATTAGGTGTTTAAAAACGATTAATAGCAAGAAATATGGAGTTGACCTTGTTTGTTTCACGCATAATCCATCTGTAGTTTTATACTCCTCCAAAAATGGATGGGACGGTAAATATTTATTGTATTTATCTACCAATTTTCAGTTTTGTTACATTATACTTTTTAATATATATATAAATTAGCATTTATTTCATATATACTAATAGTAAGATAAATTAAATTCAGAATCTTTACGGCTTCTTTCTCTGAACGATAACAAGTATTTGAGATACTTCAAAGGCCATCATGACAGGTATTTTACATTTAAACCCTTCAAATTTGTTTCTTTTTAACCCTTTATAATTAATTAATAATTTTTTTATGCAGGGTTGTATCTATATCATTAAGTCCAAACAGTGATTATTATATTTCAGGATCTCTCGATCGAACTGTTTTATTTTGGGATCAAAGAGCCGACAGATCTCAAGTAATAATTATTTTTATTGTCAAATAAATAAAATTAAACTAATAATTAGACGAATTATATTAATTAATTAATATGTTATATTATTTTAGGGTTTATTAAGAGCAAAAGGGCGGCCAGCTGTATCATACGATGAGCAAGGATTTATATTTGGAGTCGCATTTGGTGGCGCGATTCGATTATTTGACCCCAGATTGTACGAAAAGGTCCTTATTTATATTTCATTTACAAAAAGGCCCTTTTATTAAATAAAAATTAAGCGGAATTTTTTTGTAATAAATTAGGGGCCGTTTGAAGTGTTTTATGTAGATGAAGAGGATTCAGAAGCAAATGTGCTAAAGTTTAGTAATGATGGAAATAAAATATTATTAACCACAACAGAAGGACATGTTCATGTTATTGATGCCTTCAATGGCACGATCGTAATTATTTCCAACTCTTGCCCTCATTATTTATTTATTTTTTTCATTGCAATATTTAATATTTAAATTATTTGTTTATTTATTTCAGATAAATACATTTAATGTGAAACCGGCGATGACTTATGGGAGTACACTGGAGGCCTCCTTTAGTCCTGACGCGGATTACATCATGTCAGGTAAAATAATTTATTTAATATTTTTACATTTTTATACTTTATACTTTATTCATTTATTTTCCATTTTTTTCTTGATTATTACCATATTATTATTATTTTGATTAATTTTCAGGGTCTGGAGATGGCAGTGTGTATGCTTGGAACGTCAAAACCAACAAGGTAAATAAATAAATTATTTCACAAATTCAAATTATGTGATTTTATTTTTTATGCATTTTATTTTATTTATTTATTTTCATTATATTTTTGAATATTTTTGTAGGTGGCGTGTTGGGGAAGTACAGATACGGAGCCGCCTTTGATAAAGTGGGCGCCAGGCTGTCTCATGTTTCTCACAGGCTCGTCAGAATTATCGTTTTGGGTTCCTGATTTGTCTAAACTCAGTTCCTTTGCTGGTTCCAAGTAATAATTTATACGAAATATAGTCATTGTAATAAGATAATATAAAACTATATGTTGATGTCTTAGGTTTACTTTTATGACTTGTGTGCTTTTTTGTTGTAGTATTGGATTGTGCTTTACTGATTTAGGGTTTGTGAGGTTGTGATATTATTAACTTGGCTTTAGGGTTTTATTTGATGAATGTAGTGTTTGTAACTGTGTAATTGTATAAAGCTGTAGTTTGTTCAGAATACTAAATTCTTTTCATGCAAAATTGCAAACCGTGTTAATTAAGAAAATGTTTGGTGCCCTAACGTTAATCTAAAAATAATTTTTCTGTTTGGAAAACTTAATTTAATAACATCAAATTGAACATCATGCTCGCTATAATCCTATTTAGACAAGTACATAATTCTGACTTCAGATATAAAAAACCTTGATTGTTTAATCGAAATCAGCTCACTAGTTTCATACTTTAGCCATAAATAACATTAAATTACAGAAATCAGCACTGATAAACAGTCCATTAACCTTATTTAGGCCCAATTAAGGTGCAATTAATAATAATTAGCCCTTAACAGCTTTTATCAGTTCCTATCAGTCCTAATCATACCTGGAGAACTGGAGCTCGACAAGGATCATGCCAGCATGCTAAGAAAATCGACAGGTATAATATTCCTGGGAGGGAAAGAGAGAGAAGAGCGGAGAATGCAATTGTGCAAGAAACCACCCATAGCCTGGACAAATGAGTTCCTCGTCCGTCGCGTGAAGGGCCTGTTAGATTTGGACAAATTATAATTTTACCCTTTTCATTCATTTTAATAACCAACTAAAATGGCAATTACTTAATGGCTCATGACAATCATGGCCATTGGATTAAGAAAATCACATCTTAATATGAGCCGTCTAGTTTTGGGTCGGGTTAACATATAAAAATCCATAAAAATCATATCTTACAAAATTTTAACACCCAGAAGAAAAAATAGAAGGGAAAAAACTTGCAACCCAACTAAAAGACTCACTTTACATGAGTGTTAGATCTTAATCACACGGCTGATAATTTACATGAGGCTGGCCATGATGATATGTTACTTGGGCCGTGTCATGAATGTCCCAACTAAATAATACTTTTCTGATGCATGGCCCAGCTAAATAATTCGAATTTACAGAACTATAGACTTAATCAATTACATAAATGGATACAGTTTGAGATTCATGATTGAAAGGAAAGGGACTACAGTCCTATCAAGCTACATCACTATTCTATTCTGCCTTGTAGTGTTGATATCTGGATGCTGTCCGCCTTCCTGCTCAGCCTGCCTTGTTTTGAATCCATCGGTTGTAGTCTAAGTGCACGAAATTGGCGGTGTATTCTGGCGAGTGTCTGCAGAAGCATGAAACACTTACTGATTTTTTGGTTTCTTAAAATATTAAAGTAGTATTATACAGGATAACACACGTGTCAGGTAACCAACGTTTTTTGCTCCGGTCGGATGAAACTAATAATAATCCCACCGCCTTATTCTTCACTCTTTATGAGCTGTTTATATATGCGCACATAGCTGGCCATTGAGTATTTGTTATAATTTTAAATTGCGGGCCTATTTAAAAAAATGGTGTCCATTTTTGTTGAATTATTGTCATCGTGTCAACAGGAAAATACTCATCCAAAAATATATTCTAGAAAGAATGTGGCGAAATTTCGAGCCACTTGTATCTAACTAATGTTGTTCTCGAAATGAATTCAACTTAGTCGGGGAATCATTATTTGTTATTTTCTAAATCCAAAAAATCATAATTGATGGTCTCTCTAATTATACACTATCATAATTATTCAAACATTACAAATATTATATGGATATATGTGGTTTTTTTGTTAGATCTTGCAAGAATATAAAATATTTAATATTGTAAAAATATCACAAAATAAGATAAAATTCGAACCCCAGACCTCTTGACTGCTAGCCAAGCACAGTACCACAACACAAGGCAATTTTGGTGATATGTTACATTAAAAACATATAAATACTTATTGAAACAGGACACATGGCAGTCCCAAATTTAACCTGAATTTTGTTGTATATAGGAAGAAAAAATTTTATATTTCTTTTCTTTTTTCTTTTTTTGAGTTGTGACTTCTGACTTGTCACTTCCGAGATATGTGAATGTCATTTGTGATAAAAACTCATGTATTACACTCTACTAAATTGTTTTTTTAATATCCTGATTTCATGCAAAAGAGAAACCTTAGTAGATTAATTTGTATTGATTATTGGAGCATCTGATTTTATATTATTGTGAATTTATTTCCTATCACAAGATTATAGAAAAAAGGAATATATTATGCGAGTCAGTACTGATAACTTTGCATTATATTTTTCATGCAAGCTGCCCAGCATTATTACCTGCAAAAAATGGAAGAAAATGAAATTGATCATAAGCAAAAACATGTCATACATCACTCAAACAAAACCAAGCAGTGACAAATTTATTTATCATCTCTTAACAGCAGTTTACAAAATCCCAACATGCCAAAAACCCAGAACTTTTAATCATCTCTTTAAGAGCCACTTACAACTAGAAACCCAAAAACCAAGACCTAAAATTTACACTTAGCCATCTCTCAAGTCACTTTTAAATTAAGTCCACTTAAACTCACTCAAAACCAAACGATAACAAATTTATTTACCCTCTCTTAAGAGCAGTAACAAAAATATCCAAACATCAACTCAGAACTAAAAACCCAAGCCTGAAAAAACTTTATTACTACTCACATCCCACCTGAAGCATTTATTAATAGAAAATAACAAAATCTCTACAGTCCACGACCGAAAAACCCACCTGAACCCAACAAACTGTACATCTCAACATCTTAAACCAATCACGAAAACTTAAAAAGGAAAAAAAAGTCACAGAAGGCTTAATTTGAGCCATAGAACATGTGCATTTTTATTTATTTATGAACCACAAAGCAAAAAAAGGAAAGGATATGGACTGTTTCCAGTCAAAAAAAGATGGACTTGCCATACTTGAGCAGCATGGCTCCCGATGAGGAGGCCTGTGTGTATCCCGTACTTGCGTTTCCTCTCCCCCCGTCCTTCTCAGAGTATACGTACGTGAGGGAAAGGGCAGACATCACGACCGAAACCAAGGGTAGGCCGACTTCTTTGAGGCCCTGAGAAAAAGGGAGGAAGAAGAGGGAGGGAGAGGGAGCGATGAGCTCTTGAGAGAGTTCTTGAGATGAGAGAAATGAGGTCTTAATGATTAAGTTGGGGGATAGAGATTTGTCACTCGCTCATTTCCCCTCTCTTTGTTTTTTTCCAAAATTATATTTTTGCCACTTTACATTTTCATATGATTGTGTCCTTACATCAACTTTGAACCTTTTTTTTTTAGGTGCTTGGAAAAGATTGACAGCTGGAGTAGGTTTATTTTAACGCAGTAATAAGATAATCAAGCTAAAATTACAAACCGTGTTGATTAAGAAAAAGCCCGTACTTTTGAAGCAACAACATTGGCCTAAAAAATAATCATTCCGCTGGAAAACTCAAATTTACTAAATTTTCTAATAATAGTCAGTTCCAAACAATTATTTGAATGCTACAAATTTCAACCCTAATAATTCCACTTAACATCAATTGTTCAATTCTCTCTTCCAAAAACATATCATGATTCAACAAAAATACCGCCTAATCTCCAGTGATAAAAACATGAAGCCTCATGTTACAAACATGAAGCATCATGTGATAGCTATTATTGAAGAATATGAAATTAATAAGCAAAAACATGCCAACGACATGGAAAAGGAATAGAATTAGTGGAGAAAAATATACAAAATACAATGAGAATTGCAAAGACATGTCTCATTCTAGGTGTAGCTGGCAACATAACGGAACCCAACAAACCCAGCTTATTTCCCTTTCGGTGTAAATTTTATTTGTTTGGTGTTATGTTTACGTTATTTTATGGAAGCCTTCTGACATTATATGCCGTCTGGGCAATGTCGAACCCGGCTAGACGAAATGGTACTGTCATTAAGATATTAATGTGGTTATCTATAGTTCCAATCTTTATCGCTGTCGCATTTATGAGCATCGTCAACTTTTGGCGTTGTTTCTCATACGAGTAGCTCTCCTTCAAGCTTTTGGCCTACTCGACTATAATGACAATCCATCTTTTTACACATTTAAAGATATATTGTTGTATCATTGTTGCACATACATTGGTGGATTATTGTTATGCATATATTGTTGTACTTGTTCTATTATTTTACATATATTATTGTACTTATATTTGCGCAATTCCTTAAAGGGCCGTTTGATGTGGGAAACACTGGAGGATATACCGGGACATTTCAAGAATGTAAGATGATGGTTAAACAAATGAAGGACGTATGTATTTCTATGTCTTGTTTGATGTGAAAGAATCTTAGATGAGGGATTATGAAAGTTGGTGTTTGATGTAAAAAATAAATAAATCGTTGTATTAGTTAAGTACTCCGTGGTATATATGCATCTCCTGTGTCTTCTTTTTCTCCAGTTTTGGTGAAATTGGTTTCTGAGACGCTTCCTATCGGCACTCTTATATATTATTTAAGCAATTTGTCTCTCATAACCTCAAATCTGTCTTGAGAAACAGAAGAAATAAAAGAAAATCCATTCTTTTTCTTTTGGTAGATTATTTTACCTACTAGGCTACTATCATGTAAATCAAATTACACAATTGGATGATGATAAGAAAACAAGAAAAAGCTGCATACCATTTCAAACACAAAATCAAAATGTATACAAACAAACACAAGAAAGGAAAAAGAAAGTCTACAAAACCAATCTATATACACATCCGTCTCCAAATTTATTTACATCTCCAAACTCCAAATCCAAATCAAAATCACCATTTCCTCCTCCCCGTCCTCCATCTTCTCCTCCTCCTCGATTATCGCCGGTGGCGCAGACGGTTCCGGGCTCGGCAAAGTCACACCCGGCTCCATTAAGGGGAGGAGAGATGGGGATTACAGGGACGGGGCCGGAGCGGCCGGAGAGCTGGCGGCGGAGGCGGGGAGTGGAGGAACAAGTCAAATACCATCTTAGGTGATTCTAGATTGAATTGGTATTTCTTTAATCTTTTTTTTTTTAATTCGAAGAAATCAATAACTTTGTATTGTGTTTGTTTTATGTTGCTTCTACTGTGCTCAAGTAACTCATTTCTGACTTGTTATTATCCAAAATATTATGTCTATGGCAAGTTGGCAACTCATGAAACATGATTACATGATGATCAATGTATGTAAGTAATACTAATAACGGGCAAGTTTTTTGCAGTTAACTTTTTTTTGTCATGGAATCATTTTATTGGTAATTTCTTTAGTTTACTAATTTTGTAGTTTATTTGTTTTGAATGACGGTGCACAGGCCTATGATTTTCGTGTAATATCATGGCATTTGATGGAGAGAATTGATTTTGAAGCCATGCGGTGTAAATAATTATTGCTTGAAGATGTTAAATATTTATTCTTGCACTCATTTTTGAGAAGATGGTTCGTAATAGAGCAAGCAATCAAATTCAAGCTTGTTTATGATTTTAAGTAGAGATGTACTTACATGCGTAGTAATAATTATTATTATTGTTATTGTATACATGGGTTTTTTTATTAAAAAAAAGTGGTTTTTGTGATCATGTTTTTTCCATTAGTTTTCCTGCATATTTTCCTCTGTCTGTTCAGAAATAATAGAAGGTATATCTGTGCATGTATCAAATATTTTTGGTAGTCTGATGCCATATTATCATTCGTATCTCTTGTAGTTATATATATCTTGTCAAATATATCATTTGTTAAGTATTTCTTTTTATTGAAACTTTCCAGTGAGATTTCACTTTTAATTAGTTCTTTCAAAAATTATGATCATTATTCGTTATGATTATGATAGCAGCAAAAACATTTGCCCGCGCTGTGGGCATTTTCCTAGTTCACATCAAGTGTTGTCACACCGAAGCTAAACTTACAAAAAGAACATTTGTAAGTACTTTGAAATTAGAACGTTAACAATGAAATATTTCTAAAATAAATATGAAAGTTAAAAGATAACATTAAAATGAGAAATTAAAGAGAAGGACATTGCAGGATGCTTTGCCCTAAATGGTACATTTGTCATTTTGTTTGCAACTCTTGGCGTCATCTATGATAGTCATAATCGATATTGAAAAAAAATCAGAAGAGTTACTTAATCAAAGTATTAAAATATAATGAAAAAGTTCAAATGATTTTTAATAAATCACACCAGTCAAAATGAGGTGCACTAATAACAATCATTATTAATAGCATAAAAAGAAAACAAAAAAAAAAAGGTAAAATTATATAACTGCAAGGATGATTTGAATGCGAGGGTGCGGAGTGAAAATTCACCTTAGTAAAATGATTAACAAGGGCATTCAAGAAGTATAATTTAAAATAATGTCCTCAAAAGTATGGATTGTAAAAATTTTAAAAAATAGAGTAATATATTTTTTAAGTAACTTATACAATAGAAAAGAATTATAACATTTTCAGATGAACCAGTCTGATGAAGATGGTGTTATTCGCCCTACACTAAAAAAACGAATAATAAAAAAAATTAGATAATTAAATAATGAAAATCCTAAGGTTAAATGATCTTAATTATTTGGTATTAATTAAAAATATCAAAATTATTAAAAACATCACAATACAATTCTCTCTCCTCTCCTTCTGACTTATGTCTCCACTCTCTTAGAAACAAGACAAAAGTAAATGAACATGTTCTAGAAATTAAAAACAAACATCATGACTCAAAGGAAGACTCAATTAACCGAATGGACCAAAATTAAATGTGCACTATCATGCCTACGTCAGAGCTTCAACCTTCCTGATTTGGGCCCGAATCAGGGCTACCAACAAATCGGTGTAATTAACGGTGGGATCAAAGAGGATTATAATAATAGTGAAAATCTGATGGCGTATGATGAATTTCAGAGAATGAATCAGCAGCAACTCGTACCGCCAATGAATCTGAACATAAATATTTCTACCATGGGCCGTGATTTTGGTAAATAATTATGCAAATCATAATATGCATGATATATCGCAGCAGTATATGTCACTGTTAAATCGCCACCAAAGGCCTGATCTTTCTGCCAATCAAGGTTTTCCAAATGGAAATAATGGAAATTTGAGGGCTGATTTCATAAATCAGAGGTTACATGATGCACAAAGGTGTTTGATCTAATGCCTCACAGAGAAAGAGAAGAGAGAAGATTCCAAAGACCAATTCACCCTTCACAACAGATGAACCAATTCCCAAATTTGGATAAGTATCAAGGCTATAATCACTCAAACAGAGGAAATCTCAACGGAAATGACAATTATAACCCTACAAAATTTCTCAATCCGCACAATTCAAGGGGTTTGGGAAAGTGGGTTGATTCAAATGAGACAGAAAATACAGTCACACTGGACAAATTTGAAATTCTTAGCCAAAAAAGTGAAACTGGATTTGTGAATTCAAATCAAAATAATACTAGTTTTGTCACATCATGTAGCGATAATTCTAAAGAAGAAGAAAGAGAAGAGGATTTATTAACTAAACAATTAACTGAATCTTTAGTACTTGACGACAAAAACGCTCTTGTCCCAAGTAAAAACTTCGTTCGTAATAAGGTAACTAATTTCCTCTTGTCTACGAGTATTTTCACATATACCATTTTAATTATTTGAAATGTCGAATCTACCCTTGTGAAAGTTAAATGATAATAGGATTGGGTTCTCCAAATCTCCATTTCATTTTTGCCAGATTTTTTGCTTTTCAGTTTTTGTATACAAGATATCCAGTTTAATGTAATTTATGTATGGAATGAGAAACTAGAAATAGAATATAATAATTGGAAATGGAAAACCGAAACTGAAAAATCAGATAATTACCATTTTCATATAACTCGTTGAGCTTTTTGCTACAAATTTGTTAAGCAAATTATCGTTTTTGTTTTATTAAACCAAACCCTCGAACAGTCAAACATTTCATTAACCATTCAGAAGCAAAGAGTTTAAACTATTTCATCAAACAATTAATCAATATTTATTCACCAAACCCAAAACCCAATCAACCATTCACAGCCCACCAAACATTAATTCTTTACAATCAAACCCAACCAACTAAAATAACCCAAAATTTTAGTTACCCAAAATTCAACCGCCCAAATATTAGTGTAGCAAACCAAAGTCTCAAATAAATCAAAAACCTCAACTCTGATTATCAAAAAAAAAAACTCATTTAACGAGCGATTTAATAAAAACGGCGAGTCGCGGAATCCCATGATCACTAAAAAAACTCATTGGAGCAGTTGATTATCTATTATTGTATTTTATTAATATCACGAGATTATAAACAGAAACAACAATAACCATCACATAATATCGTTATTTGAAGTAAAAATGAAATATATTTTATTGCCAAAAAAAATCAGAATTACTTAACTATTTTCATACAAACTGCACAAGAATAAAAGTCAGAATCACTTGACATGTTTTCATACAAACTGCACAAGAACGGTTGAATAATAACAGTAAATAAAACAGTAATTACTTACACTTCAAATTCAAACCTTTAGTTACTACAATATTCTTATTCTCGCATAGCACATACTCTAGTAGTTATTAATCATAACTCTATTAAAAGGTACATTCATAAATTAAAACCAATATATAATTTATGTCATTCATTCATCGCGCAAAGCATTTGGAACGGACACGTTTAAAAGTGTCGATGCGGCGGCAATTGGTTCATGAATAACAGAGTTTGACGCTATGAAAATTGCATTGCCCTGCAATTGTAACATAATCCCGGCGAGTAATTCTTTCAAGAGTTGCTTGAACTCTGCCTCGTTTATCGCCTTACCATCATCTGCTCCCACCATTTTGAACGCACCATTTATCACCTCATCAACCTGTATAACAAATCATGAGTCTAAATGACATACATACATACATACTATCATTAATAATTATTCATATCCAATTAATGATGAATAAAAAGAATACTTGGTCAATAGCACCAAAAGGTGGTAAATCAGCTGATGCAGTTATCTTGTCAAGTGCGACTCGAAGATATTCCTTTGTTGTCTTTTGATGGTGTTTGTCTTTCGGTGCCTCCTTCCATGCCGAGTCTAGCAACTGCAATCAATTAATACTTACAATTTAATTAATCTAATTAAAAGAAATATAATTTTTCATTCTTACACATATATGAACTTATATAATAACCATGTCCAATTCAAATTTGTAGGAGAGTAACCTTTTAATGCCACTTCCATCAAAATTGTTTTCAGTGTGAGCAACAATAACCGGATTCTCTTGGAGGCGTCATGTTAAAATAAGTAAAAATTTCTTAAATTCCTCCAAAAATATCTCTTGAGTTGCTGGTTTATCCGATTGATCAGACAAACATTCTTGAACGGCTGGCTCAATGACATTAGTAATTACCTATAAACATACAGAATAAAATAAAAATAAAAAATGTAATTAATCTAACCTTAAAATCAGCCATAAAAAGCTTATACAACAGTAGGATCTTGTGATTTTTTTTTTCTTTTCTTATTTTTTCTAATTTATTGTTGATTTGAATTTATAACAAGTCCCAACTCCCAATTGTTCGTACAAGACGTTTGTTACAAGGTCGGATTTTATGTGAAACATTATTGATTTCTTAATGCTTTTTGTATATCATAAGTAATAAAAAGTTTTGACTACCTTTCGAAAAAAATAAAAAGTTTTGTTGACCTTGTATAATTTTTCATTTATTTATCAAACACCCAAGATAATCAATGCACTTTTTAAGAATAAACTCTTGATTATTTAATTACCCAGGAATCGGAAGAAGGAGGCATCCCTTGTTCAACAGTGAGTTGTTTAACTCCGTCTCTTAAGCACTTGCCAAGTGGCGCATTTTCAAGCTGAGAGAAAATTGCGATCGACTCTGTCTCAAAACTCGGACTCTCAATAAACTCATGCAAATCCTCACCGTCGATCCTTAATATGACGATCGGGTCCCGCTTCAGACCTGCTGCCATGCCCAACAATATGTCCGATAGTACTTCCTGAAATTCTGATTTTCTCACTTTGTCCTGCTTCCCGTGCGTAAATTCATTCAATACCTACAAGTTTTTAATTTGTGAATCAGTACATATACATTTCGTTTATACCTTTACTATATTTTGATGGTATATGTTGATTTTGTATAAATATAATTTATCACTTTAAACAAGTAACAGAACCTAACTATTGTTTATGTTTTCGAAATAAATTGTTCTATTTAATATATGAATAGTTTTTTTTTAAGCATTAATATATATGAATAGTTAGTTATTCTTAACATTGGTAATGCAATTTACAAGGTTTTTTCGTGAGATATTACTTTATTAGTCGACTTTACTAAAAGTAAGCACTTCGGTATAAGTTTCTTATGTACCCAAGTAACCTAAAGAAACACAAAACTTCTCGACATAAAAAAAACAAAGAATATAAGGATGACAATAAAAAATCTTTGTTCATTTTCATCAATAAACACGTGAATGAATTACCAGATCCCCACGTAACCTCATAATCTTTCTATCTATTATACTGGATGAAATTCTAAGCTTTATGTAGAGCCACCAAATTAAGATATATACAAGAATCATCTCCATTAATTGATAAAGGGAGAAGTCCATTATATTAAATAACATGTGCAATAAAAAATAGAGATGATGTTTGTTATATAAATGGAGAGGATTGCTGAATTAAATGGAGTTGGTAAAATTTTTTGATTTATTTGATGAGCAGGCTTTTGCAATTTTGCAAAAAGATCCCTACATTATGTTAAAATAATAAAACTCTTATATTATTAGAAATTGCTAAATAATGCTTTCTTAAATATTTTCAGGAAATTTAGAAAAACAACCTTATATTATCCCGATATTACAAAGAGGTCCCTGCAATGTTGAAAATTGCAAAAAAAACCTATATAAAGCATAAATTACAAAAAAAAACTGCATTATTGAAAAACTAATGAGAGAAAGAAAAATATTAATTAATATTTAAAATATGTTTTTAAGGTCTTAATAAGTGTGTACCAAAAAATTATCCACCCATATTTATTAATTTACAAAAATTAAAACAAAGATTTGTGTATGTATGTAAGCATATGTAGTTATAAAAGATTATGCATAATTTTTATTTGTAAATTGATATTTCTTATTAAATAATACGTTAATAACATCAAGAGATTTAATTTTTATTATCTTTTTTAATAATTTTATACCTGTAGCAACGCGCGGGTGGCAGCCTAGTGGAAAATTATGCGCCCACTCATCGTCAAATAAAAATTTAATATTCCAATTTAATTCCATCATTAGAATTCATAAACTAAATCTGTTTAAGATTCCTCTTTTTTTCAATTCGACCAATGACTAATGGCTAAAGTCAGTTGCATTTAGTATTTAGATGCTCTTTTCATCTTTTGATTTCCGTTTCTTTCTTTTCTTTGTCTTATAATTTCAAATCTCAATTTAGAATTTAGTTAGAACACAACATCAATGGCGGGTGAGTGAGAATAATGATCTGATTCAGTCTTCATCCGTTCTGGTTGAGTATCTTTTTTTATCTTGATTTCAAATTTTATTTTATTCTCTCTTATATTTTCCATTTTTTTTATTCTCTTAAAAATTTGCTTTGCTTTGCGCAAAATAGGGTTGAGCTTGTAATTTTTTATTGATACTTAGACATAGATACAATTATTTCAACTTTCTTTGAGGTAGTAGAAAAAGAAATTTTTTGAGTTTGAACTTTAATAAAATTTAATATTTTTAATGGGACCCATTGAAAAATCGGCCTTGGACCCCCAAACTATTGGGGCCAGGTTTGGACTTGATTGAACAAATTGAAAGATTCAGGACTCAATTGAACATTTGGTAAGAAATGCGGAACTAAAAGTGAACTTTTCTCATATGCATTTTGTTTCCTATATATTGTTTTCATTTTTTTACTTATATATTGTTTTACTATCTCTAAAAAATGAATTTTGTATATTGTTTGTTTTAAGTTTATATACTATTTATCGTTTCTATATATTGCCGTATCTCGTCGTGAAGCATCAGGTCTCTTTAAAGATATATTGTTGTACATTTAAGGCTATATTGTTGAACAATGTTGTACATACATTAGTGTATTATTATTGTACATACATTGTTTTATTATTGTTGTACTTTTCTATTATT
Organism: Juncus inflexus; assembly: GCA_024447665.1. NCBI lineage: Eukaryota > Viridiplantae > Streptophyta > Magnoliopsida > Poales > Juncaceae > Juncus > Juncus inflexus. Next base: position 9,177,853 of record JAJHPC010000003.1, read on the forward strand.
GTATTATTTGAGCAATTCCTTATATGCATCTTTTTTGCTTACTTGTCTTCAAGTTTTGGCGAAATTGATTTCTCAGACCCTTACTGTCGTCCCTCTTATTTATGATATTTTATATTTTGTTAAAAGATATAATAAGCTCCAATTTTTATTTTATGCACCTAATATTTAAGGATTTCATAAAATTAAGTATCATGTATTGCTCTTATGTATATAGCAAAATCTTTAAACCCACCGATTTGTGAGGTCAAAAAAAGTTTCAGAAGAATACATATGAAATTTGAGGATGATTAAATAGCTTGTACAAGCAAACCCCGATTTTTGCTTGTGACCAAAATTCATCAAAATTCATCAAAAATTTAAATTGCAACCGTACGGATGGAATATATATGTTTTGAATATATTGTAGATTAATTTTCACAAGAATCGGAATATTATATCATTACCATCATGTATCATCAAAATTCATCAAAATATATATAATACATATTATATATATTTTGATGATACATGATGGCAATGATATAATATTCCAATTCTTGTAAAAATTAATCTGCATCATATTTAAAAAATATATATTCCATCCGTATGGTTGAAATTTAAATTTTTGATGAATCTTGATCACAAGCAAAATCACAAACAAAAATCGGACTTTGCTTGTACAAGTTATTTAGTCATCCTCATAAAATTTCCTCAATAGATATAATCAAACATAAACTTATTAATACATATTATAGAAGCGCGAAATGGTAAATATACGTACCTGAGCTAGAAAGAAGGAAGAATGATCGGACTAAGAGGAGGCAAGACAAAGCGAGGAGGGGTATTGAGGGAGTAAGAGGAGGCACGAATTATCGAAGGTGTTCCATATTTCGACGGAACTAATCCAAAAAGCTGGACCCGTAAGTGAAAGGGCTATTTCCGAATTTGTAGAGTCCCGAAATGGCAATGAGTCGATTTAGCATCTCTGTATTTGACTCGAGAAGCTGAGGAGTGGTATTATGCATATTCAATGAATCATGAGGTACAAGAGTGGACATAATTCGCTAGTGATATTCATCAGAGGTTCGAAGACCAGTTATTAATGGGGGCAGTGGGTGAATTTCACATCATGAGACATACGTCTACGACCATGGAGTACAACAGTTTTATACTCCTCCAAAATTGGATGGGATGGTAAAATATATTACAATTTAGCATTTATCCGTGTATATACTTATAATAGAGTAGTTAAATCATAATCTTTACTGCATCTTTTTTTTTTATAATATGAACTTTTAAATATATAATTCAACAATTATTCGTAACACCAATAACAGGGTAATGAAATCAGAATCTTTACGGCTTCTTTCATTGAATGATAACAAGTATTTTTTTTCGCCAATGTAAACCCGTAGGTAACTTATATTTCAATAAAAGTTTTCACGTCAACCAAGCTCCTACATATAACATAATTGAGCTTTAGTCACAATGACGGACTTAATAGGAACTAGGAGACAGCGACCCCCCTTAGTTTTTTGTGTATTTTTCATTATTGTCTCCCCTAGGATGAAGATCTGCCGCTAACTTTAGGATGAAGACTTTATTACAAATATAAAACAATAATTGATCAACAACCTTAGCTTTTGATGAGAAATTATACTCCGCTGCAAAGAAATATAAAAGAGGGATATTAATATGCATTTGTATATTTATCATGTTAGTAACGTAGTTAGACATTCATGATATGTGAATAATATGTTGCACAATACGTTCGTGTATAATTCGGACTGAACATTTTTCAAGTCGGTCAATTATTCGGTCAAATAAAACAGAAGTCGGATATAATTCGTTAATTCGGCTTTTCGTGTATAATACGCTTATTATATACAATTCCGATGCAATAATTTGGTATATAAAATTATATAAATTTAAACTTCTTGTTCAAAAATAATTGAGAAATATCATTATTTAGTTAATTAATTCTTATTTTAGCTCAAAACTACAAATATATAGATTGTTATTTATATTTCTTAGCTTAACCTTTGTTCGAAAGATAATTTTTTTAATTTTTTATTTAAGTAAATAATACTCTTATGATTCACGAATTATATATTGCCTGCAAAAGGTTGTAGTGCATATGATCGGACTTTCAATCTTATTATATTTCTTAGCTTAACCTTGCTTCTTTGTCTAGTGTATTTTTTAGTTTTTTTTTTTATCTAATTCTTTTGCTATTGACTTGTAGGTTGACTATTGTTGGTGTGTTTGATGTAATGCTTTTTAAGATGCTTAATAAATTCATATGAAGTTTCATAATTTGATTCTTTGCTTAGTCGAGTCATCTTGCTTTAGTATTTTTGGTTCCCTTTTAACTTATAATTTTTCATCCGTTTGTTTAGAATATGTAACTCAGAAATTTGATAGATCTACGTATAACTTGCAGTACATGATCTCTTCAGACAGATCATACCCTTTTCAAGTAAATTTGATGAAAGTTGTGATGCACCAAAAACCATTTTCATCCAACTCAACTACTACTTTTTATTTTAGAATGAAAATGGAAATATAAATGAAAGATCACAACATTGAAAAAAGCACAACAACATGTGGAAACAACGAAATCAAAGAGTTTTCAACAACCGAAGAGCTACACCAACAATCACGGCAATTCAAGCAACAGAGGAAGCTGAATTGTGAACTCAAAATTTTTGAGCTCTTCAAAATAGTTAGTCCTAGAAATTTTCTTATGGTTCTTTCTTACAGGCCAATAGATTATGTAATAGGCTAGCTAGAAGATGTACTGTGTATTATTGTATTTAAGCCACTAGCGTACTAAGTGGTCATAATCTCTATATTATGTAAACTTTTTTTTATTTTTTTATAAATGAAATTTTAAGTAGGCAATCGCCTACTCAAACTTCAGAAAGAAAAAAGCACAAACACAAGCATTTAATGGTGACTTTAAATTTCAATTCAATAAAAAAGAACTGCATTTAACATTCACATGCACCAAATATTTGTTACTTACAATGAAATGCAAATAGAATCAACTAAAAGTACCATTCAGAAAACAAAACCTAAATGGCGACAATTTTTAACCAAAAATACAATCACAAAACGAAAATTAACACAGCCAAGACCGTTTTTAACCCAACCATTCACAAACAAAATCCAAATCACTGAAGATACCATTTATTACCACAAACAAACATGGCAGAGACAAGCTCACTTAAGAACCGATTTAATAAAGGCCCCAAATGGAGGAATGCCATGATTTATAAGGAGAAGCATGAGAAAAAGTGCGATGCTGACAATAATCGTTGTGAATTTGCTGTGCTCCCTCTTTCTAGCTTTGGGGTCCACCTCTACTTCCTCGTTGAACATGATGTAGATAATTCCGAGCGTGCCGAGCCTGAAGGAGGCGAAGGGGAGAAACAGCGCGTTCGCATTCTGCATAAATACTTGGGAAAAGAAACTTGAGTGAGATCTAAATTCTAACTAGGCTAGTAGACTTGTTAAGATTAATTAAGTAAATAATGTATTGATTTCCTTTATTTAGTTACAATCTGAACTATACTGTTTCTTCCGATTTTCAATATACTTTTTATTTTCTATATACTGTTGTCATTATTTACCATCAAACTCAAATAAAATCAACTAAAATTACCATTCCCGGCCACCAAACACTTTGTATTTAGCAAACTTAAGTCTTTGAACACCAATCAATCATATTTACCTTTGTAAGAGTTTCAATTTAATCATTGGTATTAATTAGTTTCCTCTAATATCTCTGTAGAAATGTTTGGCATAAACAAAAGCATTTCTAATTTTTTCATATTTACAGTCAAATTGGAGAACTCAGATCGACCAAGTTAAATAAGATCACATATAAGCATGACAATTCAGATAACATGCATTTCCAATGAATTACTAAGTTTAGTACAAGAATTAACATGCATTTCCAATGACAATGACTAAGTGTAGTGTAGTATCAAATGGTGTGATTTATGGAATATTAAAGGTGGGACTTCCGAAAGCACGACGGTGTTGAGCACGCCCTAAATGTGACCTTGCATAAGTATTGCTCTTATGTATCTAGCAAAGTCTTTGAACCCACCAATTATGAGTTTTGAGTCAAAAAAAAAATTCAGAAGGATAGATATGAAATTTCCTCAAAAAAATATAATCAAACGTATTACATAATAAAAGGGCAAAATGGTAAATATACACAACTGAGTTGGAAAGAAGGAAGAATGATGGGATTAAGAGGAGGCGAGGAGGGGTATTGAGAGAGTAAGAGGAGGCACGAATTATCGAAGGCCTTCCATATTTCAATGGAATTAATCCGAAAAGCTGGATCCGTTAGTGCGAGGGCTCCTCTTTTTTAATTTTTTCTAGGGCCTTGTCAGTTGTCAGTATGGTCATATCATACTCACAATATAATTTGAGTCCATTTCTTTTGTTGCGAAAATAGTATCGAGAATAAATGCAAGAGGAAAAAGGAAATGCCAAATATTCAATTGTTAAGAAACTTTAGGCAAAGGTGTTCATTTTTTATCTCATTTTCATGTGATTTTTGCGAAACTAAAAAGTTCATTTTGGTTTAATACATGATTCTTTTTGTATTTTCGGACCTTTTTTATTTTATTTTTGAAGGTGTGAATTTCTCATATTATTAGTTTGAAGAAGCCTAAACCCTATTTTGGTTGGATTGGATTCATTAATTGAATAAGAAGAGCTTACTATTCTTATTTTTTGAGCCTCTAATTCCTTTATTTATTTCTTGATTTTTTGTCTTTTTGTTGTTTGAGCTGGGCTGGGCTTAATATTTTTTATTCGTAGAATGATGGCCCCTTTTTTAGCTTTAGCTTGGAATTTATTTCCCAAGCTTTTCTTTTTTCTTGTAAATTTTATAGTTTTGTAAAACTTTAAAATTTATAAAATATAGCTTTGGAAGGGGGATATTTAAGTCCTCTCCAAAATTCTTCAAAAAGAAAAAAGCAAAAGCATGCCAACAGCATGGAATCTCTCAAGAAAAAAAGGAAGAAAAACATAAAAGATGTAATGAGCATTGCAATGACATGGTATTATTCTAGGTATAGTTGGCTTCATTACGTGTCCCAACAGAGAAAGCTTGATTCCTATTTTGACTGGCGATTATATCTGTGTGCTCTCATGTTTACGATCTTGCATGGAGCCTTTCTGATGTTCGCTGCCATTTGGGAAACCAGTTAGACGAAATGGTATCGCACTATCGTAATGAAGATATTAATGTGGTTCTCTATAGTTCCAATCTTTATCATTCTCGCAGTTAATGAGCATCGTCATCTTTCGTCGTTGTTTGTCATACGAGTAGCTTTTGTTCAAGCTTGACGTGCACGACTAACATGAGAATCCGTCATTTTACACACTTAAAAGATATATTCTTGTACATATAAGGATATAATTTTGTTTTGGGTTCCTCATGTGTCCAAAATTAGTTCCTTTGCTGGTTCTGAGTAGTAACATATTCAAACTAAAATTATAGTTGTTGTATTAGGATATTTTTTTTCTTGTATTACAATGACAGTTCTCATTTGGGTGGATTAATATATCTCCTGTATATAACTACATAATTTGTACAAAACTTCTAGTGTATTAATCAGTCTACTAGTTTTTCTTTCGGTTTTGCATGTTTGGTCCAGTACACAACATAAATTAATTATTAATTAGTCAGTATTGAATGTTGATGCAATTATTTTTTTAATATTGTGATTTTATTTCATATCATAAGAGAATATAAAATAATACAATAACTATTATATAATATCCTGTGAAAAATTTACAAATATAATTTGTATTGATTATTGGAGCAGTAGATTTTTATTATTGTGATTTTAATTCATATCACGAGATTATAAACAGCAACAATAACCACACATAGTACTGATTTGAAGTACAAATATAATATATTATGCGAAAAAAAATCAGAATCACTGACATGTTTTCATACAAACTGCACAAGGACGGTGGAATAATGACAGTAAATAAAACAGTAATTACTTACACTTCAAATTCAAACCTTTTTAGTTACTACAATAATTTTATTCTCGCATAGCACATACTCTAGTAGTTATTAATCATAACTCTATTAAAAGGTACATTCATAAATTAAAACTAATATATAATTTATGTCATTCATTCATCGTGCAAAGCATTTGGAACGGACACGTTTAAAAGTGTCGATGCGGCGGCAATTGGTTCATGAATAACAGAGTTTGACGCCACAAAAATTGCATTTCCCTGCAATTGCAACATAATTCCGCCGAGTAATTCTTTCAAGAGTTGCTTGAACTCTGCCTCGTTTATCGCCTTTCCATCATCTGCTCCCACCATTTTGAAAGCACCATTTATCACCTCATCAACCTGTATAATAAATCATGAGTCTAAATGACATACATACATACATAATATCATTAATAATTATTCATATCCAATTAATGATGAATAAAAAGAATACTTGGTCAATAGCGCCAAAAGGTGGTAAATCAGCTGATGCGGCTATCTTGTCAAGTGCAACTCGAAGATATTCCTTTGTTGTCTTTTGATGGTTTTTGTCTTTCGGCGCCTCCTTCCATGCCGAGTCTAGCAACTGCAATCAATTAATACTTGCAATTTAATTAATCTGATTATAAGATATATATAATTTCATTCTTACACATATATGAACTTATATAATAACCTTGTCCAATTCAAATTTGTTGGAGAGTAACTTTTTAATACCACTTCCATCAAAATTGTTTTCAGTGTGAGCAACAATAACCGGATTCTCTTGGAGGCGTCGTGTTAAAACAAGTAAAAATTTCTTAAATTCCTTCAAAAATATCTCTTGAGTTGCCTGTTTATCCGATTTGTCCGATTGATCGGGCAAACATTCTTGAAGGGCTGGCTCAAGGACATTAGTAATTACCTATAAACATACAGAATAATATCAAAATAAAAAATGTGATTGATCTTATCTCAAAATCAGCCATAAAGCTTACATAATAGAGTAGGATCTTGTGATTTTTTTCTTTTCTTCTTTTTTTCCAATTTGTTGTTGATTTTAATTTATAACACTAGCCCCAAATCCCAACTGCCGTACAAGGGATTCATTCTAAGGTCGGATTTCATGTACAACATTATTAATTTTTTAATGCTTTTTGTATAACATGTAATAAAAAGTTTTGTTGACCTTGTATAATTTTTTATCACACACCCAAGATAATCAATACACTTTTTAATAATAAACTATTGATTAATTAATTACCCAGGAATCGGAAGAAGGAGGCATCCCTTGTTCAACAGTGAGTTGTTTAACTCCCTCTCTTAAGCACTTGCCAAGTGACGCATTTTCAAGCTGAGAGAAAATAGCGATCGACTCTGTCTCAAAACTCGGACTCTCAATAAACTCGTGCAAATCCTCACCGTCGATCCTTAATATGACGATCGGGTCCCGCTTCAGACCTGCTGCCATGCCCAACAATATGTCTGATAGTACTTCCTGAAATTCTGATTTGCTCACTTTGTCCTGCTTCCCGTGCGTAAATTCATTCAATACCTACAAGTTTTTAATTTGTGAATCAGTACATATACATTTCGTTTATACCTTTACTATATTTTGATGGTATATGTTGATTTTGTATAAATATAATTTACCACTTTAAACAACTAACAGAACTTAACTATTGTTTATGTTTTCGAAATAAATTGTTGTTCTATTTAATATATGAATTTTTTTTTTTAAGCATTAATATATATGCATAGTTAGTTATTCTTAACATTGGTAATGTAATTTATAAGGTTTTTTCGTGAGATATTACTTTATTAGTAAACTTTATTAAAACTAAGCACTTTGGTATAAGTTTCTTATGTACCTAAGTAACCTAAAGAAACACAAAACTTCTGGACATAAAAAAAACAAAGAACATAAGGATGACAATAAAAAATCTTTGTTCGTTTTCATCAATAAACACGTGCATGAATTACCAGATCCCCACGTAACCAGATAATGGAAAATTATACGCCAACTCATCGTCAAATAAAAATTTAATATTCCAATTTAATTCCATCATTAAAATTCATAAACTAAATCTGCTTAAGATCCAAAAAGCCTATTTTTTTTTTTAAGAGTAAAAAAAAAAAAGCCTAATTTTAACAATAATTTATCTTAAATAAAATCATATACTAACTTACTATAATATACGTACCTCGGAGTAAATATGATCGGTATTTGGAGAGGAGCCCTGAGCGGGAAGGCCGAGAGCCGCTCCGATATCTGCCACCGCCGGCTGCAATTCCTTCACTGACAGCCGTCCATCATTATCCGCATCCAATTCTCTGAATTTATGATCGACAAAATTGTTAAACGCCTCTTTGTTTCCAACTAATTCCTCTATATCTCTTCCGTCCACAACCTCCTTGTTGTTTCTCTTGTTGGAGTTTGAGTTTCTTCCAGACGATCCTTCCATTCTGTACTCTACTTCCTCTCTTTATAAAGGGTAGATTTCTTGTGATTTCTGTAGATGAAAAGGGAAAATGAAGGGTGGGTTTCTTGTGAGTTTCTGCTTTTCTTTTGCTTTATTTTCCTTCTTTCGGTTTCTCTTTAGTCTTTACTCTCCTCTCTCTATGAAACTTAGTAGGGTTGTTTATATATGGCTTTAGTTTTGGTGAGGGAGTGTGTAGAAGAGAGGAGAGAAGAAAAGTAAGTAGGCGAAAATGGGGTGCAAGTGTGAAGGGGCAGCTGCAAGTGTGTGAGAGTGACACGTGGATGGTCGGTTCTGGTTGTATCTTTCTTTTTCTCACTTCTTGCGTTTTTAATTTCACGACTTTCTGTGGTTAACGGGTCGCTTTTCTGTTTTTATTACCACAAAATAAATCATTTCATAAAATATTCACATGGCAAAAATTTAGTTTCGAGTTTACTTAAATATTTTATTGGGAATAAATCCAAAAGGATTATTTATCAACCTAAGTGTTTATATATTGTTGGATTTGGTAGCATCATACTTTTCAAGGTCGGTGCGTCTTTCTCTTTCTCTCTCTCGAAATCTCGTGACTAAAAACTACTAGGCGTCTGTTTAATTTTCTCAAAGATAAGATTGGATTAGGTTTGAGTTTGACACCGCCTCCTCATCAATTTTATTACTTTTCTCTCAAATTTATTCGATTTTATTTGAGATTCTTTCGTTTGTTCCTTTCCGGCCCAAATTTAAATAATTCATTTATTGATTCATCAAATTAACATAGTGAAATAAAATAAAACCGACCAACAATAAACATTTGTTGTGTGCCAAACTGGAAGTCAGATGACCAACATAATACGTAATTCGGCTCAAAAATCGGCTCATGTTACACATGGATTTTACTTTACTGGAACGCAAGCCTAATAAATATCTTCATTATAATATAGTGAATACAGTATGAGACGCATGGTTTGCAAGTATCTGTTTTTTAAACTATTTTGTATTTTCACATAAAAAAATTTAAACAAATCACACAATCAGATGATGAAAAGGAAATTAGAAAAAGCTGCATACAAAATCAAATTGAATACAAACACGGACTTGAAAAGAAAATCAAATAGTCTACAAAACCAATCTATATACACATCCGTCTCCAAATTTATTTACAACTCCAAACTCCAACGCCAATCACCAACCCTAAAACTTCGCACCCCAAAACAACAATTACCATAGAAAAAAAAAATCAAAGAAAAAAACAAACCATGACAATGATAAAGAAAAAACACAGGACCATCAATCAATTGGAAACTCAAATCCCAGCCCTCAAAAGTCAAAACCAGGCAGGCCCAACCAACCAAACAAACAAATCAACAAAACAAAAATATCCAAACTAACTCTATTTAGCAGGCGGCGTATCAACAGCCCCGACCCGTTTCCTCAACCGAGTCCTCGTCATCCTTATCGCCTCCTCCATCGTCCTCTCCTCCCCTCCATTCTCCTCCACCAACACTCCTTCCTCCTCCTCCTCCTCCTGCATTTCTTCCATTTCCTCCACATCCTCCTCCTCCTCCTCCTCGATTATCGCCGGCGGGGCCGACGGTTCCGGGTCGGTCAAACCGGGTTCGGGTGCAGCTGGTTTGGACCCGGATCCGGTAAGGGGAGGAGCGGAGGGGGGATGGGGATGGGGACGGGGACGGGGACGGGGACGGGGCCGGAGCGGCCGGACAGCTGGCGGCGCAGGCGGGGGGTGGAGGAGGAGGAGGAGGAAGCTTCCGGAAGGTTCTCTTCTGAGGATGATGCTTTTTTGGATTTGGCTCGGCGGATGGTTTGGACTGGAGCTGGGGGCGCCTCACGGGTCTGAAATATTTATAGGGATTTTTTTAAGAGGTATTGTAAATAAAAAAAAGTATATATATGCTTGATATTTTGAGTATTTGGGAGGGTGGATTTGATAAATTTTGAGTTTTTCAAAGGGTATATATGGAAGAACGAATCTGACAAAATTTGAATCTTAAATCTGAAAATTGATATATAAATAAGATCATTTCAAGTTCTGAAAGGATAATATACAAAATTTCTTCAGCACAGTAAAACAGAATGGCAAATTGGTAAATATCCTTCAGTATATAATAACAGAAGGGCAAAACGGTAAATACACATACCTGAGCCGGAGTCGGCCGGGATCTGATACTATGAGACTGAGCAGCCACATACTGCAAAACATCAAAAAAGGTTGTTTGACTATACGTAAAAGCCTTCTGCCAATAGTTGACCGCCACGTCACCGGCTCGGACTCTGAGTTCCAGAAGGTTCCTGTCGATGTCATTCTCGTGCTGCGCTAAGTACGGCCTTAAAAAGCCTTCGTATATGTATTTTGTGCCCTGATTTTGGAGGGAAATATTAATGTATGGTTGGTTATAAAAAAAATGTAATTATGTAAATGTATGTTGATTATTTATTATTGTTATTTTTTACCTTGGTTTTGGGGTACCACAAGTATATGAAGAAGGCTAACTTGGCTTCGCTGTATAACGGTACCCTGCAGAGTGAGAAAATACATGATGATTATTTCTAAGGGGAATTTGCAAGAAAGCCCCCGGTATTATTCTCAAATTAAAAAATGCCCATCTGTTGTTAAGAAATTCATGTATATGAAGAATCAGGTGTTAAACCTTGACTAATAGTATGGACTATATTTTTTTTTAATAGACAGGATTGTTTGCAGTTATGAATAATGCAGGGGCTTTTATGAAAAATTATCTTATTTTAAAAAATAAATGGAATTAATTATGATTTTACCATGAAATGAAAGCATCTCCGAATCTCTCTAGAACAGTAAGCACAGCAACTAAAATCCTGAAAAATAATCAGCACAAATAAAAATAAATTACAAAAGCATAAACTAAAAATTAGAAAATATTAAAATATAATGATGAGAGTTACCAGTATTGGCACCAAAAGAGGAGTTGTTCTATTTCTGGTTTATTCAGTTCAACCGTCTTATAGCATTCATAAGCTGGATATGCATATCCAAACGCTAACCTGTATATTAATATAATTGATAGGTCAAATCAAAATTGAATTTGAAATAGAGAATTAAATGGTTTTAAGTTGACTTACAGGAAAACTCTTGAAAGGAAACCTCCCATCATTTTGGCTTGCTAACAATATCTGCTCATAAAATTAAGAAAATATTAGTTTAAAACAGAATTCAAATTAGAAAGAACCAGAAGTTAATTCTGTTCTGATTAATCTTATTTTTGCCTTATATGTGAATACGAGATTCTTCTCCAGTTTCAAAAAACTGAAGATGGCTTCAGCAAGTAAAAAGAGTGACCTTTTATGACTGTCCTAAAAGGTAATGGACATCTCCATTTATTTACATAATGTAGATCACCAGATTTCAACAATTCTGACATACTGATTTAGGATAGATTTAGAATGACAAGAGATCTTCGGACAATTAAGCAAAAATAAAGTATAAATGATCACATAATGCGATTAAACAAGAAATGCAGGCACTGGATTAAACAATTAAGAACTTATCAGTAATCGGAGAGATTCTCAACGGAAAAAAAAAATGAGAATGAATGAATAATCGTTGACCAAAAATTACAAAGATCGAATAGCATTATGAAGATATAAGACTTCTCAAGCTATTGAAACAATGCTTGCAAATAAGAAATTCACAAGATTTCAAAAAAAAAAAAAATTACAACTCGGGAGCACGAATATTAAAGCAAAGGAGGAAGGATAAACAGGCATTTAGTCATAAATCAAACAGATCGACGTACTTACTGAAATCGAAACCCTGATTCAGAAAATTAGATTTAAAAAAAGGCAGGCAGTACGGCAATTAATAGATTAGATCGAGATACCTTACCCGAAAACTGAGATCGGAGGAACGGAGAAGAAAGGAATCGATTCAGATGGAGAGAAAGGGAGAAGTAAAATCTCGGTGTTTGGATGGCTTCTCGTGTACGAAAACGTTTTTCGTCCCTCTTTCTCTCTCAAAAGTTGTTTTCTCCTGAGACGAAATTGTGTAAATAGCTAGCTGGGTATTATTACTATTTAAAAGAGAGAAGGAGAAATAGTCAGTCCGCCGTTGAGAGAGAGAAGAGAAGAGAAGAGAAGAGCTCCCTGTTCTTCTTTTTCTCTAATTCTATTTCTACTGAACCGGTCCATGCCTGTTTGAACTTTTTCTTCTTTTGTCAGGACAGAAAATTAAAAAATAAAATAAATAAATAATATTCAACTGTTTCATTTCCGTCCTCGTTTTTTACAAAATTGTAGATACGCTCTCCTTACATTGATTTCTTTTTCTTTTCTTTTTTTGAAGTAGATCCTTAGTTCCTTACATTGATTGATCGTTTCAAACGGTCAAAAGTTCAAAACATAATTTGAATAATGGAAATATATATAAGAATAATAAACTTAGTATTTGATAACAAAATTCAACACAATGATGTGTTGAGAAAAGAAAAATAAAAATTTGATTAAGGACTTTGTTTTTAAAACAAAATCAAAAGAACAATTTACATTATAAGGACATGGAAGATGCATATATTTTCCTCGAAATCATTACTCATAGAATATAAGTTTAAATTCCTACAGGGGTGTTTCTCAAATATATATAATATATATATGATTAACTTTTGTACATACAGAGGTCTCTTTTTCTATGTAATACAACTACAAGCAAGCAGTCATAATCGATGCGGCCGTTAGGATCCCTAATAGATCTAATCTTCACAGGACACGTGTACGGCTGATGCCGCATTTAGTTTGACAAAACATAATGGGATGAGGAAAGTGTAATTCAAAAAACGGACGGTCAGGATTTCATCTCGTGAGATCAAGACCGTCGGTTGAGGGTCCACGTGTACGGAAAGCGGATCTGGTCTGTTGCAAAGTAGAAACTCTGTGGAATGGAAGTTGCTTGAATAAAGTTGTTTTCTCAATTTAATTTGGAAAATGTTTTGTTGATTTGTCTGATTTTTTTTTTTATTTGGAAAATATTTGGTATGTTTCAAAAGAAATAAAAGAATAAAGTTTTCTTGTAAAACATGAGGAGGCACATGGAAGATTTTTAGATTTTTCATTAATAATGTTTTTGTAAAGTTTTGTTGTACCTTTTTAGGGGCACAATAAATCTTTACAAATATTATTATCCTTTGTGAAGACTGAAGAGGGTTGTTAAACTAAGATTAAGGCCCTACATTATATTCTATTTATTTATTTATTTATTTATTTATTTATTTAACTATGTAGTTGTTGGTGACCATAGAGAAAGAAAATAAATTAGTTGAAGACCCTACATTCTATTCATATTCAAAAACGTCCATATCCTCTTGAAATTATATTGTCCTTCAGTTCCCTATTTAAAGAGAAACAATTGTGGGGTCAAAACTATTGAGTAGGCCATTGATATTACCGCACGTATAAAATGATTATGTATAAAACAATGATTGTTTAAATTATAGAATGCATGCAATTTTCTTTCTACTATCAATTATTGCCCCTAAAACTTTGCTATTCTTTTTCCATTCTAATTAAAAAATCTCAGTAAACTTTTCAGCTCAAACAAAAAAGAGATAATAGGTTTCAAAATAATATTGTATGAATGTAAAACATAATAATAGATTATGAATTCAAATTTCATTGGCATCAAATATATAAGTGGAACAAATGAGTCATCTTTATTCTACAAAAAAAGATTTTATATAATATTTGTGTATCCATGTAATATCATAAAAATGCAAGGGGCAGAGGCAGAACAAGCTATGTTAGAGCTCGAGGGAAGGTCGGAGGTCTAGCAACCATCCCCCTTTTATTTTTTGTAATTATGAATTTTTTAACTATTGTTAATAAATATAGTACAGGAATCTTACTTTAGCGGTTAAGTTAAGACACATAATTAACATTTTTGCAGAGATGATACATAATGATTGTCACGTCCCTTCCCTAGTCTAGTTTGGATTCATATTTTTCAAAAATGTGCAAATTCATTAAATCCAACTGTCATTTTGATGAATTTGTTGTATAATTAATTAATTGGATTCTCTCGTTATTTTTCATAACACATGCACAAAATATTTCTTCTCCAAGAAGAAAATTGGACCATAAAATATGAATTAATAAACTAATAAAAAGCAAAGTGGCGTATTCAGTTTAGTTTTCTGCCCTTTTGACAGCTTATTATATTTCTCGTAGAAAAATGTTGGAGATTTCAAAATGTATACAATTATATATATGATTTATTTTATGTTTGGGAAAACTTAATTTATAAGCCTTTGTTTGGAATTAAGAAGTTTCAAATACTTAGCCAGTTCCATAATGAGAATTTTCCAATTACTTACTAGCTTGTTCCATAATGATAATTTTCCAATCGAAGTTTCAAATACTTAGCCTGTTCCATAATAAGAATTTTCCAATTACTTACTATCTTGTTCCATAATGATAACTTTCCAATCGATTCGGCAGAACTTTACTGTATATAAATATTTCTTTTAGATAATAATTAATTCTATAGTGATCAGGGTCACTTATTTGAAAAATAAAAGAAATAAATGAAATTGAAACAGGAGATGACATTAAATATGGTTAGGTTGATTAGTGGGCAAGGAGTATAAAGAGGTTAAGCTACCATTTCAATCCATCAAATATTAGTGGGGATCAACATCTCTTTCATTTCATCATCCTAATTTTTCTATTTTCTATTTTCGTTTCATTTATAATTTTCTATTATTTTCAATACCCCACCAAAGTCAGAGAATAATGTGATATCAAATCTTAATTGATTTGTGCACAAAATATATTTTTCATCAAATACATTGAAAAAATGAATCTAAAATACATTACAAAAATAAAGTCAAATAAACAACTATATATTACTTGCACAAATATATTCTCTTCTTTATCTTCATCACAAACTTACTGAAAGATATATTAACTAATTCAGACCTCAATCGTCATCCTTGAACTCCCTATTCATAACAACAATAAAAGCAAACCAAAAATACATAAAATTGGAAAATGTGATTAAAACCTAAACTAAATATATGTGAAATTAATAAAAATAAATATATTAATGTACCTGCGATCAAGATAGCGAGGCTGAATACCAGTACCTTGACAAGTGGTGCAAGTCAACGAACCGGCTCCTTCACAATTCACACATTTTGATACTTCTGTTTCGCCACCACCAAGTACCACCATTACGTTTCCTTTTCCTTCGCAAAATCTACACGCCTCTGAAATTCACAACATTTTTTATTTTTTTATTTAAATTTAACCCCCTTTGAATTATATAATTTGTTTATAAATGAAATAAGGAATTGGATTGAGAAATTGAAGGTATTGAGACTTACGAGCTCCAGAGCCGCTGCAGGGGAAACAAGGCTGTGTATTGTCTCTCTTAGCCTACTCACATAGAAAAAGAGAAATTATAAACTTTCAAATTGCATAAAATTAATCCGAGCAAATGAACGGAGTAAAGTTAAAAAACTGACTGCACTGTCAATTTGAGATTCGTAAAAGATTGGAATTCCGATTCCAACTGCTACACTTGCTACTCCCACTGTGATGGCTATAACCTACGGAAAACATCAGAAAAAAATGATGAAATATTTCAAAATGTTTCAAATTAACCTGAAAACCGTAATTAGTTTATAGACAATGAGAAATGTAAGTTTGGGCCGTGATGTAATGATACTGCTTGGGCCACAAACTTGTCATGCTCCAAAATATAGGGGTAGAGAGATTTAGATAGGTTTTTTTGACATTTCTTTTTGTAAATATATAGGAAATAGATTGTAAATAATTTTTTAGATTAATGATACACATTTGGAAGAGGGTGTTTAAACCCTCTCCAAATTTTCTCAAAAAAAAAAAAAAAATAGTTTATAGACAATGAGTGTGAAGAGAATTACAGTGTTAGTGTCGATCTCAGCAGCAATGCGAGTCTGAGTGCTCCTTCTTGTACGGATTGATTTGTAACGAGGTATTAATATTGGAGAAGAAAGTAGAAAAGATGAACGGAGAGCTGGAAGCGAAGAGTGTGGCGCCAATGCCATGGCCGGAACGAAATTAATACTGAACAATAATAATTTATATTACTATCACTATATATATTATGGATACTTCAATGGCGAGAAAGATAGAGATACTGGCGTTCTTCTGTTTTCATTTTTGTTAATTATTCTTTTTATTTTTCAGAAAAATTGCTGGCGGGGAGTTTTGCTCTTGGAGATTTTGGGGGGATTTTTGAGGCCACACGTTGTATGGATCACAGTCCCCCACGTCAAATCCCAAGTTGAAAAGAGGAAATATGGAAAAAGGAAAATTATGTTGGGCTTAAAAATATACAACTGTCAGATTGATTTAGGCCCAATTGAGTAAGATTCATCGTTGGTCTGTTGTGCGAGATATATTTTAGTGATATTATGTTTTTATTTTATTTATAATTTTTTCATTGTTTTTAACATTTTTGTTGTCTTTGTTTTTCTTTGTTTTTATTTTTGTTTCCTGTGGTTGAGCTTTTATGTTTTTGTTGAACAACATACGTAACATTATCATCTTCCAAATACATACTAATGAAGTTAGTCTCATGCTGGATTAAGGACTAGATATACTTGTTATCATAATGTTAAGGGAATTTGACCTTGTTGATTGGATCAGAGCAATTTTAATAGATCGAAAGTCCAACAATGCCATGTATTTGTATTGAGATGGCTGTATTTTATTTCCATTTTAGGTGCCAAAATTGGCAACCTGTTGGTGTGTTTTTATTATCTATTTTCTGTATTTATTATCCATCCTATGTCAATTTATCTGTAATGGAACTCAACATTGATTAATGGAAAAAATACGCGAGAGAAAACTAGCTCAATGTTATATACCCCTAAAATTTATCTCACTCATCATATTCCAAAGATTTGAATCTCATAATTAAACTAGAATGTTACATCTGTATCAATTACAATCATTTACAAATATTGATCAATATTTGCGTTCCTTATCCAAGAAATACAAGAAATGACAACAAATCAACAGGCTATATTACAAGATATCCTTGCTTAACCAGGCGGTGCAGCCGGTGGCGGTGCAGAACCATCATAACTCTCATTATAACTGCCATCCTCACCCGCCCCTCCTTGCTGCCACGTGGAAGCCTGCCAGCCTGGCACAGGCATTTGATGCGGCATATACGTCATTCCCGGTACATTTGCTGGCTGTCCAATCATCGCTGGTGGATAATAATATGGAACGCCCGGTGCAGCCGCCGCCGTTCCGGCCGGAACCGGTACTCCACCAGCCGTTCCGCCTGGTAAAAAACCTAATCCGCCCGGCTCCTCCCTAACCTCTTCCCTAGGCACAATATCCACCAAAAAGTCAAACACGTCGGTCCGAGCAATGGACGCCGCAACGTCATTCCTCTGCAGAGTCCTCCGTTTGTTTTCTTCTGCGTGAAGCCATGAACGGATTGTGAGCTCCAAGATGAAAAGCTCGCAAGCTTTTGCGAAAAGGACGGGGGCTTCGGCTGAGATCATTCGGACGTCTTCATCAGCTTTCATAATCTTTTTGATGCGGGCGAGAGGAAGTTGGTGGTGGGCTCTGAGTTCTGTCGGGCCAGCTAGTTCGGCTTCACGACGTTGGTGGGCCCAAAAGACCTGGAGTTGTTGTTGCTGTTGTTGGAGCCGGTGATGAGGGTGCATTGGAAAGGGTGGTTGGCCGGCGGGTTGACCGACAGGTGGTGGTTGACCTTGTGGTGGTAGCTGGTTCTGATCCATTTTGGAGTAGTTGTGTTGTGTTGTTTGGTTTTTTCAGTAGATGAATGATGAGATATTGTATATGAAGTTCAAGTTGTGTGTGAAGGTTGAGAAATGAAAGAATCAAGAGAGTCGTTATGTTTCTTGGTTTGGTAAATTCTCTAATGGAGAGAGAAAGAAGATCTCGTTTTTGTTATAAATGAGTGAAGACATATGTGCTCCTAACCTTATAGTAGTTTAGATGTTATCAATCAAAGAAGAAAATTAATAGGAGAATAGAAGAAAGACTGAAACTGAGAAAGAAGGATATCTGAGCAGTCTCTTTCAACTTCCTCTTTCATGTAACATTCATGCAGTCCCTTTTTATATGAGTGTTTGTTTTATTATTTATATTAATTATTACTATAACTTCATAAAAAATATTAATTATTACTATATATTGTGTAGATATATAGTTTAGGCATAGGTTTAGGGTTTTT
Source organism: Juncus inflexus (assembly GCA_024447665.1). Classification (NCBI taxonomy): domain Eukaryota; kingdom Viridiplantae; phylum Streptophyta; class Magnoliopsida; order Poales; family Juncaceae; genus Juncus; species Juncus inflexus. The sequence goes on from JAJHPC010000003.1 coordinate 9,196,564, forward strand.
ATCAGTTTCTTTCATTTGTAATATATATACAAAAAAACTCTTGTACAAAAACATAGAAAGAATATAATTTTTTTTTTTTTGCATTTGGATGGGGGATTTTCAGCCCTCTCCAAATTTCCTCAAAATAAAAAAAAAGTATTACTATATATATGTTTCTTTTTAATTATTTGACCATTCCAATAGAGTCTCTTTCATCTAACTCTTTGGTCTGAGTACAGTTCGATCTGTTCAGTGTTTGGATAAGAAAGGGATGAAGAGGGTAATCCTAGTAAGATAATATTTGTGGTTGTGCTTCTTTCTTTCAAATTTCAATTTGGATATGGATAAATTCTATCCGTCTTCTGTTTCTTCCAGCCTATCAATAATTTCCAGATCAGGACCATATCTTTACATGCCGTCAGATCATCGGTTAAATTTCAAAATTAACTAGTTCAGATTTATTTCATATGATAAAAAAATAATTGAAATTGGTTGATCTAAAACTGGAAATAGACTTATGATTTCTATGTCTCAATGTTTGTCCTTTTCAGATTTTTCTTTTTTCTTTGACATTACGGGAGCTTAAGATTCTTAATTATTATGTCAGTGTTGAAATTTCATTTGATATTAGATAAATTTTATTTAATATAATAACAAACCTATATACAATTTTTTTTTCCTCGGTCCGTTTTGAAAATGTTTATTATCATTTTATGGGTCTCTGTTGGACCAGTATATATTCTTTAAAAGCCTTTCCTTGTTTCTTTTCCTTTTACCTATATTGAATAGAAGGCCCATTCTGTCTACGGGCCCAAAGAAGAATTGAAGGCCCATTCAAAATTTGCAAACTCATCTTTTCTTACTTCGTTCTTATTTCTATATTAATCTTACTACTTTGACTTATAAACATGAGTTTCCTTTCTTAAATAAAATTCCTTTATCATAAGAAACATAAAGATTTTGCATCAGGGAAATTGGAAATCACGATGTGACACTGTAATGACTATGTAGTCACATATTGAAATTATATATTATTTTCGTGCATTTTTATATACGCTATATATTGTTTTCATTTTTTTAAATATATATTGTTTACCGAATGAATTTTTATATACCGTTTGTTTTCAGTTTATATGTTTTTATATGTTGTTTTCATTTTTTAAAATATAGTTTACCGAATGAATTTTTATATACTATTTGTTTTCAGTTTATATGTTTTAATATAATGTTTTCATTTTTTAAAATATATACTGTTTTACCAAATGAATTTTTTATATCCTGTTTATTTTCATTTTATATGTTTTTTTCAGTTTTTATATACCGTCGCTACAATGTCGCTACAGTACATTCGCGTAGTATCAGCTCCATTTTGCATCATATCAACATCTCCTCACATAATTAATTCAATTTCATCATTTCCATACATTTAGTTGCATAATCAAGTTTTAGCGCCATACATCATCAACCATTTATTCTTCCAATTCATCCAACAAATAACATAATTAAATATATAAATATCTTATTAATTATTGCATTTTAGATATCTTCATTACACGGATTTCGCGTAGTACTCCTGAAACGACAGTCCTGATCCACTTAGCTTCTCTTCAGTCATCTTATTGAGCCTCTCCACCATTTCCAGCGAGAGATGATTCTTCCAATCACCAACCTCACCTCGACGGAAAAATGCTTTGTTATCCATCCCCTGATCCCCCATTAAAGTCTCCCCCGTTTTATTCACTTCTAACCCCTTCATCTCTCCAAGACTACACATCTCCATTAGCTTCTCCACCGCCTTTCCCTCAATCTCCTCCTCCGAAAACTTGCACCCCATAAACTCGGCTAAACGCATGAATTCCTTCTTGGTGTCCTTTTTAAGTTCTTCGTATCGCATGAACATGACCCTATCAGGGTATTTCTGGCTCGCATGCCAATAACCAAGCACGTGATCCAAGAACGGACCTGCCAGATGGACGCCAGCGAAAAATGACTCGAAATATTGTTCGATAGTCGTGCCTTGTGGTAAATATTGTTTGAAGAAGTGCCACATGGAGACAAATGTGTCTCTAGGGTTTCGACAGAGGTACACGGTTTTGCACCCAGACTCTTCGACCGAAGGGGGGAGGAGAGTATAGGGGAGGTGGGTCCCGAGCAGGCGAGGGGAAGGGAGGAGAGAGAGATCAGGTAAAACATTAGGTTTTGAATATAACATATATTCAAGGAACGGTACGCACTCATGCGGGTTGAAGGATTGGAGGGTAGAGAGAGGAAGAGGAGAATCATTACGATTCAATGCTGCAAAGGTTAAGGCTTTTAGCCATGTTGTTCCAACTTTTGGCACGGTCGAGACAACAATATCAGTTGGTTGAGCGACGAAATTTTTACGACATGACATCACGCCTAACAGGCCGTTTGGGTGCGGAAACCAAAAGCCCTCGTATTTGTACAATAAACGCACGTTTGGCAGGCTCGCAATGAAACATTCCGTTTCAGCCTCGGTTTCAGTGTTTTCATTGGTGTTTGAGGTGTTGGATTGGAAACATAGGGAGCAAGGGGAGATGATGGGAGCCATTGATTAAGAAATTAGGGTTTGGTTAAGAGAATTGATTTGTAGGGTTGAGAGAAATAAGAAAATTGAATTGTAGGGTTGAGAGAGAGAGAGAGAGAGAGTGAGAGATGTGATGAGAACATGGTAGATTGGTAGGGGTTGATAGATGAATATATATAGATGGAGTGAGCGGCAGAGATGGAGAGAGAATTAATTTGGAGGCTAGCAGGAATTGGCGGTGGAGATTTTGTTTACTAAAATTAATCACACTCGTGTTATTACAAGAGAGCTTTTTTTTATGGTAATAGAATGGTTTTAGCTAGAAATAAAAAGAACATATATCAGCTCTAAATCTAGCTAAGAATGGTTTGTCTGAGACAGATAAGCTTTGGTTTTCAAACCCTAGAATGAGGAAAATCATACATAGAGAGCTCCATCAATTCTCCAACGACGAACTACCATACCACCACCATAACACAATGAAAAAAATTCTATAATATTTTGAATTTTTTTTGTAGTAGGATGAACATGTGTGCTAATTTTTTTTTTTTTTAATACTTGCTTGATGTGTGCTAATTTTTATTCTGCATTGGAATGATTGCGACATTTTGATAACTTAAATAACTGTTTGGGGTATTTATATTAGGTCCCTGTGATATTACGTGTTAGCTCTTTTACGATGCGACTATGTCAATTCATTTTTTTTTATAAAACAAAAATGGCCATAGTGAATCCACGAATAAATGAGACAAAGATCGCCATAGTGAATCCTAATACTTGCCTTTGAATTTTCTCCTTTTTTTTTGATAACCTTATTATTATTTTATTTTTTTAGATAACCAATTTTCTCCTTACTTTGACGAATCTAACAATTTTTTTTACAATTTGATTTAATTATTATACAATTTATTCTTTGAAGACAGATGTCTTTCACCACTTTTTTCAATGGCGCCAGTGAGAACTTCACCCTTTTTTATATGATTTCCATCTCCATACCAGCTGACCCATGAACAAAAAAAAATATAGCCGTAATTATGGAACTAGTCCATTTATTTTAAATTTTGTTTAGTCATCACTCATCAGTCAATTTGGAATTAGTCCATTTATGTTCCTTGTCAAAATTGGATATTATAATTATAATATAGTCATCAAATCAGTAAAAGCAACAAAAGCTCTAGTATCTTGTCTAAATTTTAAATCCCTATTTACCAAAAGTTGTGAAAGTTCTTGCTATTTCATTTGAAATTCAGAAAGTGCATGTTGGACTCACATAAAATAAGATAGATTAGAGGAATAGAAGGTCTATTTCAATCGAACACGAATGAAATATTTCGGATTAAAGATATAGAAAACCAGAATTTCTCTATTCCATGGTAGGGATGAAATTGTTCTAATACATGAAATATATAATATAATTTAGGAAACATATGCTTTCATTTATTCCAAATAACATCCTACGTGACAGTCAAAATTTCGAATTTCATATTTTATGTAGTCATAAGTTATTATTATATTATTTAAATCAAATTTTTAATCCATATATTTAGTCGAACGCTATTGGAATAAAACGGAATAATCGGCTATTCTATATTTCACTATTCTTTTATTTCATAGTTTGCCGAACGGGCAAAAAAGAATTGTCAATTGTCAGCTTTAATTTTTCCTCCAATAGTTTTATAGCAATTAGCATCCAATTTCACAAATAAATTCAACTGTATTTTATTAATTTCAACTTGTCTTTCTGTTTCCTTACTAAAATCAAATTATTAATGTACAAATTAGTTTAACTTTTCTAATGGTAAACTTTCCCAAATGTTTCTCAAATGCATACACACATACTTCTAATTTTTTTTTAATGTATTTTATCCTAACACACACAAAATTCAAACTTTATTGCTTGACAAATTCAAAGGAAGCACTATGCTACTTTTACCTTTCTTCTTTTAGGAATATGCTATGTAACCAATAGCTGATCTTTGAGTTTACCTTTCTTCTTTTAGGAATATGTTATGCAACCAATAGCTGATCTTTGAGTCTTTGACTATATTTATGGAGGGAGCTAAAAGTTTTTTTTTCCTACTGATAACACTGTACAGAAAAATTTGGGGAAATTAAATATATTAAAAAAAAATCGCTACTATATACTACGATATAAAAAAAAATCTCAGTGGACCATGGCGTTCTAGTCCTTACAAAAAATCTTAGTGAACCAGCCTTCTAGTTCTTTTATTTTGCGTTGAGATGATGGCATCCTTTTTAAAGTTAACTAACTGTTACTAGACTATTTAGGATGCAACTGTGTAAATCTCAGTTTTTTAAAATTTAAAACCTACCTTCTAAAAAAAAATTCTACCCCCTTTAAAAAAAATAATTCAGACTATTTGCATCCAAACAAATTTCAAATGAAAAACAAATTTACAAACTGTTAGGCCATGCAAGCTTCCAAAAGGGCCCATATTACATGAAACAATACCACAATTTTTGTTCTATTTCGGCCCATATCTCAATCAACGACTACAGAACGGCATGGTCTTTCAGTAACTAACCGGAAAATATTTGTTCCACAATTCTCCATTTCAAACTCACTGTAAACTTCCACTAATGTGTTATATCTAGTCTTCAGAAACAACGCATTATTTCTATTCAAAATGATATCTCCAGTTTAATTTCACAGGAGTGGATTTAAAACCCGCGAAAAAATATCCGTAGCGTAACGAAGCAAAAGTGTCCACGAATAGAACCTCAACCCCCCACATCCCATTCCCTCTATTCATTCCTATAACGAGTCATATGAAACATAAAAAAAATAACCCTCAACACATATATAAGATGATAAAATGATATGGAAAAGGAATGGCGGAAGAAAAGAGGATAATAAATAAATGATCGCCATCCCCTCGTTATCCCCTCCTTCCTTCGAAATTCATTCCCACCTCACTCTCTCCTCACTCTCCGTCTCGTAAACAAAACAGAACCACAAACAAAACAACAGAGCGATAAAAAAAAATGGAAGTAACGACCAGCTTGTACCATCCCAAACCGAAACCTCTCATCTCCTCCTTCACATCCCCCGCCACTTCGCCGGTGTTCCTCCGGCGAGAGCTGTTCGGATGTAACAGGCCGCCTGGACTGAAATCCAGGCATAAATGCAGGAGATTGGCGTATAAGAATCAAAGTCCCAGGTGCTTGCTTCAGGATTCCTCGATTGTTGATAGATATCTTGTGGCTGTCGCTGCTACGGCTGCTGCTCTGGCAGCTGTGAGATTTGTGTTATCTCATTATATTGATTGGAGAAGGAACACTTCTTCTTTAGAGGTACTCTGTTTTTTCTTTTTGTTTACTTGGCGATTATAAGCAGTTTTAGTGATACTCTGTTTCAGAGATTCCAACTTTGTTTTTTTTTTCTTGGTTAAAAATCTCAGTGCGTACCACTAGTTTTTTGTAATGTAATCTTTAACTATTCAGCTTGTAAATCAAGAACTCCAAAAAGGCACAGTAACTACAGAATCTAGCAAGCAAGATGCACAAAATGCTTCAAGTGAGCTGAATCTTGAGATTACAGAGCCGGTGAGTGCTGAATTAATGGAGCCTCCAGTGAAAATTCTGCAGGAGGAAGAGAATCATAATACGAGTGAAAAATTAGTGTCTAAAATCAGTGAAGAAGTATTAGCTTCTAATTTAAAGGAAGAGCTTGAAATGTCTACAGCCTTTGTGCCGGTAAATGCACTTGAATTTGCAGTTTCAAATGGGGAAGGATCTCCAATCAAATCAGGTTTACTTTTCAAAATTTTAATTTCAAATTCTTATGTTTGAACCTTAAACTAAATTTCTCTATTCTTGTTATGCTTATGATTGAAGAAGGCAGAGTTACAGTTGCTTGTACAAAAGAAGGGCCTTCAAATAATGTTAAAAAATTGGAGAAATCTTATCAATCGAAAAGAAACGGAGGAAAAAATAAAAATCCTTTTAAATTTGTAAATGGAAACTCGCCTCAATTTCCTCAATCAAATGGAAGTATGAATGGAAGCGTTGATCCGTCAGAAAATTTACAAATTTATAACAGTTTATTGAAAGATGGAAGGTATTTATAACTAATTATCCCAATTACATTTTTATTATATCATATATTTTATTTATTTTTGTGTTGATTTTGTTCAATTTGGGACTTATCAGATTAGGAGATTGTGTAGACTTGCTAGAAACCATGGAAAATGAGGGAACCCTTAATATGGAAAAGGTGAGGGGCAAAATGGTCATTTGTCATGCTTAAATTTATCTCTTTTAGAGGTTTGTAACATTCTAGTTTTCATTATTATTTCCAGATTCATCATTCATCATTTTTGAATGCTTGCAAGACTAGAAAAACCGTAAAAGAGGCAATTCGATTCGTAAAATTAATAAAACGCCCCAAAATGAGCACTTTTAATATGCTTTTATCTGTCTGTGCAAGCTCTCAAGACTTTGACGGTAATTATTTCATACACCTTAGAAGACCATCTTTTACACTTCAACATTTTGTATATTAAATAAATTCAATATATTTTTTTTGCTTAAAATAGGTGCATATCAAGTAATGGCACTATTAAAAGAGGCTGGACTGAGACCAGACTGCAAGCTCTACACCACACTCATTTCCACCTTCGGTAAAAGCGGAAAAGTCGACGCTATGTTTGAGGTCTAAACATCAACTAAACACAATTTACTCTACAATTATGACTATACAATAATTAAAATGAATATTTATTTAAACATATATAGACATTTCATGATATGGTGAATGGGGGAATAGAACCGAACGTGAACACGTACGGTGCGTTAATCGACGGATGCGCGAGAGCCCGCCAGGTGGCGAAAGCCTTCGGGGCCTACGGAATCTTGCGCTCCAAGGTATATTCCTTACAATAACAAACTCATAATTAATAATTAACTAGGCAAATTCTCAAATACCCCCTTAACTTTTCTGAACATTACATAAAAACCCTCACTTTTCAGATCTCTCAAAAAAATAGGGGGGGTATTTGAAAAATAAATTCACTTTTAGGGGGTTTGTTGAGAAATTTGAAGTGAGGATTTTTTTTATAAACGTTAGGGGGTTATTTGAAAATTTCCCGATTAGTTAATTAACGTCATGCTGGCATGAACATGGTTTGTTTGTTTGTTTGTTTGTTAGTTTTTTAATGAAATAATGAGGGGTTGTGTTTGCAGTAGAACGTGCAGCCTGATCGAGTGGTGTTCAACGCTCTCATCACGACGTGTGGTGAATCCGGAGCCGTCGATCGCGCCTTCGATGTTTTAGCCGAGATGCTGAGCGAGAATGTGCCTGTTCTGCCTGATCATGTCACCGTTGGTGCTCTTTTGAAGACCTGTATCAATGCTTGCATGGTACTTGTTATTATACTTTTTTACTTGGGAAATTTGCGAGATAGTCCCTGTGTTGTGCCTATATTGCGAAAAAATCTCCTCTCTTCTTTATGATAGTCCCATTTTATTGTTTTTGTTAAAAGTCGTGGAGGGTTTTTTTTTGCCATTTTTTTATAATGCAGGGGCTTTTTTGCACTTTAGGCATGATTATTTTTCATTAGGATTTTTTTTATATTTCTAAAATTTTTTTTTTGTATTTTATAATTATTAGGTTGATAAGGCGAAGGAAGTGTATAAAATGCTGGACGAATATAACATAACCGGTACGGTTGAAGTTTACACAATTGCTATTAGGAGTTGCAGCTTGAATGGAGATCTCCAATTTGCACTTCAGATCTATGAAGACATGAAACGCAAGGGAATCAAACCTGATGAGGTAACATTTGTATATAATATCTCTCTTTTTAATCTTTTCTTGTAATTTAACTTGCACTTAGTTCAGTAAACTTTTTTTTTAATGTGTTTATTTGTTTTGTTTCAGATATTTCTTAGCACGCTTATCGATGTAGCGGGGCATGCTGGAGACTTAGAAGTGGCATTTAATGTGTTAAATGAAGCGAGAAATAAAGGGAATAAAGTTGGAAATATTTCTCACAGCTCTTTAATGGGAGCATGTAGCAAAGTACTAATTTCTAAACTAACTTTGGCTCAAATTATATTTGGTTTAATTTTTCTTTTTTTAATCTTATTTTTTTTTTTAATTTGTTTTTGTTTTTAGGTGAAAGATTGGGAAAAAGCATTGGAGTTATATGAGGAGATTAAGTCCAGAAAAATAATTCCAAATATTTCAATGGTTAATGCTTTGATCACTGCATTATGTAAATGTCTTATCTCCTCTAGAATATATTCAATTATACAAATTACAATTGATTTTATAATATGAAAAATTGAAAAAAAAATTCATATCAAAAATTGCAGGTGAAGGTGGTCAAATTAAGAAATCTCTTGAGATTCTTGAAGAAATGAAGAAAATTGGGGTCCAAGCTAATGACATTACATATACTGTTCTTATAATTGGATGTGAAAAGTATTGATTAATCTTCTATTTTTTTGTCAAATCAATAAATTGTGGTTTTATTTTAGTGCTAATAATCAGAATAATTTGATAGGAATGATGAAGCTGAGCTGGCATTTGAAATTTTTGAACAAGCCAAAATGGCTGAAATTCCCATTACTCCCACAATATGTGGCTGTTTAACCGGTACAAATTTAATTAATTTCATAATTTTAATTTAATTTTAATAATATTTGTGTATGACAAAAATATCTTACTTTTTGTAGGTTTATGTCTACAAAGATATGAAAAGGATTCTTCATTAGGAAATGTTTCTATTACTTTCAACTCTGGAAAACCTCAAATCACCAACAAATGGTAATACAAATATTTATTTATAAAACAATCTTCATTAATATGAACTTGAAAATTAATTAATGATTTTATTTTTACAATTAACAGGACATCGCTGGCATTAGATGTGTATAATGAATTAATTTCAGCGGGTTTAGAACCGAAAATCGATATATTGTCTCAAGTTATAGGATGCATGAAATTTCCTAACGATAGTTTGTCAAGAAATAAATTGATCGAAGATTTAGGGTTTGGATTTGATGTTTCAAACGGACCAAATATAAGCGGATTATTGGACGGATTTGGTGAATATGATTCCCGCTCTTTTCACATAGTTGAGGTAAAAATTAAATGAATCATCCAATTTTAGGGTTAGGATTTTAGAGTTAAGAATTGAAATTGACTTAATTTTGTATTTAATTAGGAAGCGGCAGGAAAAGGAGTTGTAAAAAGGTTATCTTTGAAAGATGATCCTTTAATAGTTGACACTAGGAAATTACAAAATCATATTGCTGAGGTATTTTATTCTTTATTTATTTTTCAAAGAAGATAGTTAAAAGTTAAATTCAATTTTCAAAAATAGGTGCATATATTTATATTCATATTTGAATTTTTTTTTGCTAGGTTTATGTATTAACAACCTTGAAAGCCTTGAAGCATCGCCTTGCTGCAGGTATTTTGATTGATTAGTTAATTAAGGCCTTTTTCTAAATATATCCTTGTATATATAACATATTTCATATTTAACCTTTGTAAAAATATCTACAGGTGCAAAATTACCATTGGTAACAATCTTGCTACCCACCGAAAGAACACAAATTCAACTCTCCACTGGATCCAAAACAATCTACCTTTCCGGCCGGTAAAAAACATTTATTTATTTATTTTTCTACAATTTATCTTCTTTATTTATTCTCTTATTTAATAATTTGAAAAATAAAATAAAATACAGGATTGGACAAGCTGTAGGATCCCTAATAAGGAGACTTGGAATCCGTCATAACGAGTCACGCGGTAAAATATTAATTGCAGGTTTAGCCTTAAAAAGATGGTTCGAACCTAAACTAGAGGAGATTTCAATTCCCGGAAACAGTTTCCAGGGAAATATTTTTCCGGAAAATGGTTTCCCGGGAATTCCGATTCCGACTCGGCTCGGAAAAGGGATTGCCGACCAGCAAAGGAGCATCCGCACAAATTTTGATGATTAATATGTTATTTATTTGTTTGTTTCCAAAGTATAGAGTTTGTTTATAATAAACTATCCGTTGAAATATCAGGATTATGCAAACAGTGCCTTTCGTAATTAGCATTGAAAATCAGTAATTCAGAAATATATTGTTGTTTTGTAAAATGTTACATATTTTTGAGTGAGTATATGAAAGATGAAATACACGATATGATTTCTAATTATACCAACATACCGACCCATAGTTAATACTTATTTTCATATGCTTAATATATAGTTGTTTCTGCATCATATATTTTTTTTCTTAATAATTTCATTCAAACTGAACAATGATTAGAATAGAAAGAGATACCAAATTCTTTTCTAATTGTACGAACAAAAAGACCCACAGTTAGTTAATACTCAAAACAATTCACCAAACAAAACACCACAAATCCCCAAACTAAATCCCCAAACCAAATCTCCAAAAACAAAACGCACTCAACACACCACTAATGCGTAAAAGCATAGAACACAGTACACACATAAACAGCAAGAGCAGTCGAAACGAGTCCGATCAGACCCGCCACAGCGTGGGCCGCAGGGTGGCTGCCGCACGAGAGCATCCCCAGCCTGATCTGCACCACATCCACCATGGACAGCAAGAGAAAAATACAACCCATTACTGACCCGCCAGCTGAGGCTAACATTCCGAGTCTTAAAACCTTTGTGTTTATGTGGGCCCGTGTTGAATCGTGCAGATCCTTACTATTTATTAGGTTTATCGCGAGCTTTAGGCCTTGCGCTACCAGGCTTGAGAATTGGAAGAAGCTGAAACTCACCACCTGATTAGTTGAAAATCGGAATGGATTAGAAATTGTTTATTTTAGTGGAATTTCATTTTCATGCCTTCAAAATGTGAAATGTCATGAATACCCAAAAAACATAAGAAATATCAATAATACCCTTCCTATCCTAATAGTTCCACTTATTACTGTATAAGTAAAATATAATGAAGCAACAAAGGTAGTTTGGAGTGTTTTCAAACAAATATGAAAATCTTAAATTTGTACGGGCATATGTGAAATTTTGAGATTTTGCAGGGGTACAAATGAAAATTTCCCAATAATTTTGCAAAAAGAAAATGAAAAAGGAAAGTTTTTAATACCTCAAAGACAAGGAGATTGCGAATTACGTCAGGACCGGCATCGCAGGCAGTATGGTTGTCAGTGAGGCTTTGCTGACCTGGCGCTGTGAGTGAAAGGCCGACAAAAACGGCCACCGTAAAAAGTGAATTTACGTTTACGACCCCGTCAAGTGCGGTTACGTGGATGCTTGTCGTTCCGCTGTTGTTGTGCGAGGTGGTTTTGTTGTGGTTGTCGCGCTCCTCTTCGTATCTACACAGAAAATTATTATTATTATTATTCTAATTATGACTGGTGAGTAATTTCAATTAAGCTTGAGTACCAAATTGCATTGTAATGAGGAAAGTGAAACTTTGCATATGAGAGTCTTAATTAGTTTTTTGAATGGAAGACTCTTAATTAGTTAATTCTGTGAGTAAATAGTAAGATTGATTGTAACTACTGGCTTAAAAGCAAAATGATTTTGATTTATGCACGTGATCATTTCCAAATTACAGATTGCATTTCCGTACAGTAGCTACTATCTCTCCTAGAAGCAATGAGAAATCAAATAGTTCATAGAAACGAAACAAAAGGGGATTCTTTTGGCGACATGTATGCAAATACTGATTTTCCGGCGGTTCAAATGAGAAATCAGAGAGTTATGAGGGCTTTTATGTGATAGTTATGCAGATCTACAGAAATGACAGGGGATCTAAAAGGGAGAGAAAGAGAACAACTCACTCGTCCATGGATGGAGAGCTTTCTTCCTTCTAGAGAGTGAGAGATTGCAGGGGAACAAAGATTCGAGTGATGCGAGCAAGCAAGGTTACTGACAATAAAATAGATTTGAATACTTAATAGATACAGATAGAAACAAACATCAAGAATTTCAAGATTATAACTTAATTATTATGTCAGTGGAGCCTCACATGATTGGATTGGACTTGGATCTAAGACTTTAACCATGGAAACGGTCCACAACGACAACTCAAAACCCCCCCCATAATGAGTACGTGGCATGGCATCAATGGCTGATTTTACTGAGCCGCTTCCACCTAAAACATGTGCTCTGTGGTGGGAAGGTAAAGGCATGACCGACAAGAAATGACGATGGGCTATTGGATAAAAAGAAGGCCTTTGATGATAGCGTAGTCCGAATTCTGTTAGACCCATCTAATGTATAATGAATGCTTCAACCATTCGTAGTAAGATAGATAACTGTTATGATTTGATTTTCTTAGGTTCACACATGTAAGGATATGCCAGGTGTAAGAAACAAATCCATATGATAGGACCAAAATCTTTGAAACTCTTGGTGGTTCAGTGGTTGTAATGGCAACTGCTACTCAGACTGAAAGAGAAGCTTTATGCATTGCCTTGTCTGAATTCTAATGGCTCTATATACTACCACAAGTACAACCCCCGCTATCTTCTCCAAGCTTCCAGAACGTTCCAGAAGGCCTCTCCGTCGACAATGGCGCACCTCCGCCGTGCGAGCGGCGGCGGAGACGGCGGCGGCGCTGCCGGCGGAGGAGGGGGAGCTGGAGAGGCCGCGGTGGTCAGGCGAGACGCCGCTGTCGAGGGCGGTCGGAGCTCTCATCTCCTTCAAACCTCTGTACAATTTGATGAAGCTCGCTTCTAGACAGATTATTATTAGTACGGCTGAGAAAGCCAACGTGCCTTGGAGGGAAATGTCGAAGGAGATTCTAGAGGAGGCCGAGGTTTACAAACTGTTTGATGAAATACGAGACCCTGATTTGGTCTATCCTGATTGTCAGTTCTCCAATTTTCCCTCTTTTATATTATCACCATGCTTTTTATATCTCTTTTTTTTTATTTTATTCTTAGATAAAAATCAGATTTAACAGTCATCTTTTTTTTCACGTATTTTGTTTGGCAGATTATTTGAATCCATTCCATGCATATGAGGAAGGAAACCTTTCATGGCTGGTAATTCAAGTTACCACTTTCAACTTAAAAAACCAAACATATTTGATTAATTAGTTAAAATATGTATTATTAACGATATATTATTAATTTATGAATGTTTAGGCTGCGTCAGAAGCAGAAGCGGCAACAATGTCGATCGCAAAAAGAGCAATTCCAAACGCAAATTCAGTTGAAGAAGCGTTTCAAAAAGTGCGTGGGCCGTGGCTCAAAGCAATTGATGACCACCACATTAAATATTCCTCTCAAAATGATATTAATAATAGTAATCGTGAAATTAAAGATATTCTTGACATTGGCTGTTCTGTTGGAGTTAGCTCCAGATTTTTGTCCCAAAAATTTCCGTCCGCTCAAGTTGTTGTAAGTGTTGGATTGAAAAATAAATCTGAATTTTGCGTAATTGACCCTCAAATATTTTAATTTGGTTTAATTGTTTTGTTCATTAGGGGTTGGATTTGTCGCCGTATTTCTTAGCGGTAGCAGAATTGAAGCAAAAGAAAGAATTGAGGAAGAATAAAATTAAATGGATCCATGCAAATGGTGAACAAACTGGATTGCCTTCTAATTCTTTTGATATTGTCTCTCTTGCTTATGTGGTATATAATTATATGCATGATTTTTAACCAAAAGAGGAATTATATTTTGTCATATTTATTTTTTATATATTATTTTGAAAATGCAGACCCATGAATGTCCAGCAAGAGCAATTACTGGATTAGTTAAAGAATCATTTCGAGTGCTTAGACCTGGTGGAACCATTGCTATAACTGATAATTCGGTACTTATTATTAAACTCTAAACTTTATTTAGAACAAACAGTAATTGCATTGAATATTCAAACATATTAACTCTTGTTTTTTTACTGTAATTTTGCAGCCAAAATCCAAAGTTCTTCAGGTGAGCTACACGAAATGCTCTACCCTTTACAAAATTTATAGTTGTTAAAATTTTATAACTAATTGAATGTTTTTTTATTTATTGTTAATACAGGAATTATCACCTGTTCTGTTCACATTAATGAAAAGCACTGAACCGTTTCTTGACGAATATTATCTTTTGAACTTAGAAGAAACAATGAAAAATGTTGGTTTTATTAATGTAACAACGATTCTTACAGATCCAAGACACAGGACTGTTACTGCCACTGTACCTGTATGAGAAATTTCACCAATCTATTTGTTTAATTTGTGTATATTATTCGGTTTTGATTTGTATAAAAATTGATTTACAGTTTTGTATACATCTGTAGTTATTTTAAGTATATGCATATCTTTTAATTAAGTTATTTGAACTATATGCATATTATACGGTTTTACTTGTTGAAATTAATTTTGCTTCGGTGAAATATAAGCTCTAGCAGTGTTAAAATCGAATTCAATACACAGACATAGCTAATGATTCAAAAAATGAGGAAATTAATTTCAAATATAGATTAACTACGGTTGAGTAATTTAAAACACATAACTGGATTAGTATATATTTAAAGAATATTAACGTAAGCATTATAACGCGCATTTACTTCCTAAATGCCTAAGTTTTAATCTAGAC
Organism: Juncus inflexus; assembly: GCA_024447665.1. Taxonomy (NCBI): domain Eukaryota; kingdom Viridiplantae; phylum Streptophyta; class Magnoliopsida; order Poales; family Juncaceae; genus Juncus; species Juncus inflexus. Next base: position 9,211,647 of record JAJHPC010000003.1, read on the forward strand.
AAATTAATCAATAAAATTAGCTACACATTCAGTTTACGGACTTGCAATTCGGCCGCAATGTGAGCACACTTGCTTTTTGTCTCCTCCAATTCTCTCTCCAGGTCGGCAATCTGACAAACACATAAATTGTAAATTTATAAAAATAAAATTTTATTTAAATAATATAGTATAATAAATCAAATTAAATGATGAAGATGTAAAATACTACCGTCTGTTTTAATTGTGTATCGTGGACCTTCAGCTCTTCTCTCCTGCTCACAACCAACACAACCACAATTATTATAATAATAATAATATTATTATTATTATTATTATAATAATAATAATAATAATTATTATTATTATTATTTAAAAAAAAGGGGTACCTTGTAAAGAGTAGAATATTTTCTTCACTCATCTGATCAATCAAATTCGCGTCAACAGATTCTCCTGAGCCTATTTCTCCATCCTTGAATTTCCAAAAAATTCTAAGTCAAAAAAAAAAAAAAAAAAAAAAAAAAAAATCCCATACAAATAAATTCAAAAATTACCTCTACTCCAGTTGGCTGTTCCACATCTTCCTGCACACCTACAATAAAGTAGTAGTAATAATAATAATAATAATAATAATAATAATAATTTAGAGAGAGAAAAATAAGAACCAATATTAGCTCGACTGTTCAAAGAGTCGCGTAAAGGAGTCTGACTGAATGGTGGGGCCTGCTGACTTTTGACCGGGGGCGTTTTCGTACTTTTACCTCCTGACCCGTTTTGTTGGTCCTTTGCATTCATTTGTTGGTACCCTATCAAGTGGCAGTTCTGTTTCCTGACACACATTCAAAATACGTAAATTGAATTAATTAATTAATTAATTCTTTTATTTATTTATTAAGTCTCAATTATAATAAATTGTTGTTACCAATAATCGATTATGATTTGTCGGAGTTTGGATTCGAGACGGATGAAAAGTGGGGTCCGTTCGAAATCCTGCTTGTCATGAGCTGGCTCTATGAAATTCGCCTCCAAAACACCTGTTTATATATTATATTATTTTATTAATATAAAAATATATCATTTAGTTAATACATAAAATAATATAAATATAGAATATTATAATGTATGTGTTATACCTAAAACACAGCGGCCGCGACTGGAACCTTCTTGAAGAACTTTCCAGAATGGCTGTATTATTATTAACATATAATAATTTAATTATTTATTCTAATTGTTTTTTAATAAAATAAATAAATTTACCATAATAAGACGGTTTTTATGATAGACATTAACGCCAAAAATTCCCAAAACAGGCGCCTCTTTTGCAAATCCAATCGTTGTCCTTACTGCAACCTAAAAATAAAAAAATATATATAATAATAATTATTATTATTATTCTTAAATAAATAAATAAACAATAAATAAATAAATAATTAAAAAGGGTCATACAGCTTCAGAATTGGCACCGACTTGAGGTTTATAAGTAACAACTTTTTTGAATTTCATTTCATCACTCATATTAACTTGCTCAACAGCTTTTCCTCTCAATATTATATTGAAATTCGTGAATTTTCTCATGTACAATATAGACGCATATGCCTGACAAATAAACAAAAAATAAATAAATGAATGAATAATGTGATTATATTCTCTCTAGAAATAATATTAAAATACTATAGACATACACGTAAGGAAAATCTGAGCCTGTGAGAAATATGATACTGTACAATTTCCTTATGAAACCTTGACCAACCTGTATTACTCGCTTGATCTCTCAGTAATATATCCTAAACAATAAATAACAAAAAATAACATGCAAGAATCATATAATTTCTACTAAAATACCTAACTAAAATTATAAACTATTAACATAAATAATTAAATAATACCTCATCATTATCATCAAAATCAAGCTCAAGAAGTCCATCATCATTCATCCATAAATTATATATCAACACTTTCGTCCCATGCGTACCCATGTCCTCAAACTATATTTACAAATTACAAAATTAATAATAATAAGCAAAAAAAAAGTAAATATTTTAAACAAATAAATAAATAAACCTGGTGTAAAAGTTCTTCTTTTGAAGAAAAAGGGGACCAATCAAGAAGGATTTGAAGGCTGCTGTCAAATTCTTCTTGACAAGTGTAAATCAAAGGCACGATTTGGCCTCCTTCCATTTTGAAATCTATCTGTTTATTAAAATAATTACAAAAAATAGAAAAATAAATATTAATTTGTGAAATATTGAGTAAATACTTAAATAAGAGTAATTAGTTTAATATTATTTATTATTACCATGGGGACAATGATGTCATCTTTCATGGTACGTCTCAAGAATGTGTAAGATAGTAAACCAATACTCATCGTTACTTGTCTATAAATTCAAAAAATAAATAAAAATAAAAACGATAATGATAAAATTAAAATAATAATAATAATAAATTAAATTATAATTATAATTAAAATTAAAAATATTATACCCTTCACGAAATGCACGACTGAAGACAATTGCATCAGCACCGAGCCTCATAGTACTAGTCTTAAATCCATTTCCATCTTAAAAAAATACAAAAAATAAATAAATGAAAATCATGTATAAAACAAATATTATAATAAAACTGAATTTTGAAAAAAAAAAATGATATTATAATATTATTTACATTGGCCGATTGTGGTGTTAGATCTTTTTGATGAAAACCCTAAACTCATGCATCGCCTAATTCCGTCAGGATCCATTCCACCTCCATCATCTTAAATTAAAATATTATTATCAGGACAAATTAATTAATTAAATAAACAAATTAATTTGATATTTTTTGGGGGCGAAATAAATTTACCTTGAAATAGAAGAACTGGGCTGTTATCTTTAGGATTGGTGATTTTATCAACCATTACAAATGTAGCACCGTTTTGAATCTGAAAAAATAAAATCAGAGAAAATTGATTATTAAATGAAAGTTTTAATAATGCTGAAATAATATAAATAAGATAAAAAAAAGATTCTGAAACCTCATCAACAGCATTGTCAAGTAGCTCAGCGATAGCTGTGTTTGAAAGAAAATTAGAAAAGAAAAAAGAGAGAGAGATAAATGTTTAGTAATAAAATTGAGTAGTTTTAGCAAATTATCAAGTGTAATAAAGGTTTGAAAGCTGTAAAATGGAATAAAAATGACCTCCAAATGCCCATTTGTGAGAAGTAGCGTTAGTATGAAGAAATTTAGGGTGCACACGAGCCCGATCAAAATCATATGTTTCCAATCCATCTGCACCAAAACAAGCCAAAAAAACACACATTCAAAATTCAAGACAAAATTGAAAGAAACACGCAACGACATGAAGAAACAGATGTTTGCCCTGCGATTTCACGATTTACAGAGGCGAAATTGCAAAATAGAAGTAAGACAGAAGTAACATGCCTTGAATGATTCGAAGATTGGGGTTGGAGGGGGCTTCGTAGGATCCGGCCTTCCAGAAGCTTCGACATTCTAGGGTTCTACTCGCTGAATCCGCCATTTTGGAGGGAAGGAGAAAGAAAGAAAGAACGAACAAGCGTATTTTGGAAGAAGAAGAAGAAGAAGAAGAATGTCGTGTGTGTGTGTGTGGGGTTAAGTTAAAGTTAAGTTAAGGACGGAGATAACGGAACGGAATTAGAAGTAAACGGAGTGGAGACAAACATTGGACATACCGTCATTCCGTACCCCAACTGCATAGGGTACGGTTAACGGATTGGGCTTTTTTTTTTCCAAATAACCTTGTAACAAAAATAATCTGTAAATATAACCTTGAGATGTTCGAGTTGGTACGCAAACACCGCGAATTCAAAACAATTTTTTTTTGTTTTTTGTTTCGAATATTAGTGATTCGAAATAAACTTTTTAATGATCGATTGAAAAAAATAAGGAAATGTAATGTCACGATGGTATTGTAGCGCGCGCGGATTACGACGGAACGGTATGTATATTATTTTTGCGTTTTTATATATTGTTTTACTCTTTTATATATTATTTTATAATTTTATATACTATTTTTATTCTTTATATATTTTTTACTTTTTAAAATTTATATATATTATTCTAACATATTATTTTAATTTTTATATATTGTTTCATTTTTTATGTATATATTGTTATTAGAAAATGAATTATATATGTTGTTTATACACCTAGTAAGCGTGCTACGGTGCCGGTGTGACCTATCACGTCCCTAAAACACAATAATGATGGTTATATGTATAGTTTCACGATAGTACACTAAATTTTTATAATGATATATGAGTAACTTCACAGTAGTAAAGCATGCAAAATATATATGCATAATTTCCTGGTAATGCACTAAAATCTAATAATGATATATGAGGGATGGCTATATAATTTGCCTTAAGTAATAAAACTTACAAAACATATAATGATAAAATTATTCTATATTTAGTTAATAGTGATTTAAAAAAAATCTTAGTATTGTAAAAAAATCTTCTCATTTTGTTTTTTCTAAATGAAGTTGATTAGGCTACTAAGACTCCGATTAAAAATAAAAGTTGTTGCATGGATTATTTAGAATTATCATATCTTAAAACAAGCTTGGAAGTCTACTCCTAATATACTTTCCCTTATCTGGCTAAAAAATAAAAATAAATAAAAAAAATAATTTACGGTTTGCCCTTGCGGCATGCTTGCTTAATGACTTTTGGCTTTTCAGTTTTCATCCATCCTTTTTTGCTAAGTTTGTGTCGCTTGTAAGGTTTCATCAAGAACAATTATTTTTGATATTTCTAAATATACGGCAATTCATTTTCTTTTCAAAGCTCCCACCAGATAGCTAGACAGAAGCTCTGTTATGCTTTTTCTTGCTCCTTGTCCAAATTTTTGGTCCAAAGGTTTTCAATTTTTACTATATGATATTGCAGGGTTCGTTTCGTATATTTAATACTTGGGTATTATTTTGTAGAAAAAATTACCATGCTATTATTAAATATCTTTTTTTGTGTGGCATATAGTTATTAATTTTTATCAAATAATTAAATAGTAAAAAATACTAAACTTTATTATGATTGGAAATATGTATAAACTATGCTATAAATTAAAGGTACAAAAAAATATCAATAGTCAAATACAAACAGATCTTGTTCTTCTAAATATTAAAACATTAATCACTAAAAAATTCGTAAGAAGAAAAAAAATCATTAAAAAAAATAGTAAGAACATAACAAGACCACCAGTTGAAATCTCGGTTTCTCGCAAAACCATAATTTCAAATCCCAGTTCTCACAAAACCAGAATCTCAAATCTACCAAATCTTAGATATTTGAGAGGAGAGGTTTCCCATAACTCATGGTCGTCGTGTAATCTTCTTCTTCTTCTTCTTCTCCTTCTCCTCTTCCCGAATCAATCAATCAAACAATCCATCCAGTAACAAAGAGAGAGATCTGCTGATCGATCCCTTCTGCGAACAAACCCTTCTGGAATTGAATCGGGGGGAAGAGAGAGATGAGGGGAGGAGGATGCTGCCCGACGATGGATCTGATGCGATCGGAGGAGATGCAGCTCGTTCAGATCATCATCCCCATCGAGTCCTCGCATCTCACCGTCTCTTACCTCGGCGACCTTGGCCTTCTCCAGTTCAAAGATGTATTTTATTCTAATCCCAACCCCCCTTTCTGGTTTATTACAGTACACACACATGCGTATAAGATGTGTATATATTGCTTGTTGTTATTGTATTTGTAATCGAAGCGATTGAGCTATGAATGGTGGAGAGTCGGATTGTAGATTAGTTTTTGAGCTCAACTATGCGATTTTCTTAATTTACTGAAACAAAATTATGAGATTTTTGATGGATTTAGTTGTGTTTCTTTTGCTTATCAAAATGGTATTACTTTTGTTAGCTCGTCGTTTCTCATTTGACTTTCTCTCACCTTGTTGACTCAATCTCCCAGTTCAAAGCTGTAATAATCTTCAAGCCACCTCCACCTTTTCTCTATGGCTTTATCTTCTTCATTTTAGCTATAATCAGTGTTTAAATGATTTTTTCCTACTTACACATACAAAACATTATAAACTTAGCACTAACACATATATAATCTATTTCAGCTCAATTCAGACAAAAGCCCCTTTCAGCGCACATACGCTGCTCAGGTAATTTTTCCACAATCCACCTCTCAACTAAACTGTATAACCATTTATGTAATTATATACTTAATTATATCATTTATATACTCATTTATTCACATTTGATCACAGATCAAGAGATGTGGAGAAATGGCACGGAAATTGAGGTATTTCAGGGAGCAAATGACAAAGGCCGGAATCACACCTTCAGCTCTGCCTCAAATTCCGCCCAAACTCGATCTTGACGATCTTGAGGTATATTATTATACTATTATTTTTTGCATTAATTTTTAAATTTTTGTATAAAATAACATAAATATGTGATTGATGTAGATTAAACTGGGTGATTTGGAAGCAGAGCTTTTGGAAGTGAACGCAAACAGCGACAAATTACAGCGCACTTACAACGAGCTCTTGGAATACAACCTTGTCCTTCAAAAGGTAAACTAAATTAAATAAATAACTAAATAAATAATTCGTAAGAAAATAAATTTATATATCATAAATATTTATTTATCAGGTGGGTGAGTTTTTCCACACGGCACACAGAACCGCAACAGCTCAGCAAAGAGAGACTGAAGGCCAACAAACTGGAGAATCCAGTCTTGATAGCCCTTTATTAGCACAGGTCAATTCTCTATAAAATTAAGCATAATTACACATATACCCCTAAAAATATTAAAATTAAATAAATGGTTTTGTGACAGGAGATGGCGATTGATCCTTCGAAGCAAGTGAAGCTTGGATTTGTAAGCGGTTTGGTCCCTAAAGAAAAATCAGTCGCTTTTGAGAGGATTTTGTTTAGGGCTACGAGAGGAAATGTTTTGCTTAGACAAGAGCCTGTTGATTCTCCTGTTACCGACCCTGTTTCTGGCGAAAAGGTCCTTGTTATTATTATTATTATAAATATTTGCGAAAAGGTCCTTGGTTGTGAATGTGATTGTTTTTTTGTGCAGGTTGTGAAGAATGTGTTTGTGGTGTTTTACTCAGGGGAAAGGGCGAAAAGTAAGATATTGAAGATTTGTGAGGCCTTTGGTGCAAATCGTTATCCTTTTCCTGAAGAGTTTGGCAAACAATTACAAGCCATTCAAGAGGTATATTTAAATTAAATTAAATTAATAAAATAAATGTTTTATTTGTGCTAATATGATAATAAACAATTAATTTGGGAATGATTTTCAGGTTTCAGGAAAGACGGCTGAGCTTAAGACCACAATAGACGCTGGATTATTGCACAGAGACAGTATTCTCAAAAATATCGCCTCTGAATTTGAGCAGTGGAATTTCTTGGTATTTACTTAACATCCATTTATTATCATTTTTTGTATATCATTATTACTCATAACTAAACAAATCAACATAATAATCTAATTTCAGGTGAGAAAGGAAAAATCAATATATCACACACTAAACATGCTTTCTCTCGACGTGACAAAGAAATGCTTAGTCGCTGAAGGCTGGAGCCCCGTTTTCGCCTCCAACAAAGTAATTAATTAATTAATTATTCATCTATTTCACGAAACAGTCCTCGTTATTAATTTAATATTTACAAACAGGTCCAAGATGCGTTGAACAAGGCTACAATAGACAGCAACTCTCAAGTGGGGTCCATTTTCCAAGTTCTTCAAACCAAAGAATCGCCACCCACTTATTTCCAGACTAATAAATTCACAACCGCTTTTCAAGAAATCGTCGATGCTTATGGGTAATTAATCAATCAATTAATTAATTATTAAATATGTAATTATTAAAGGGATAAAAAATAAAAATGCGCCATTAGTCCATGTACTTTAATATGTAATATTTTTTAAAAATGACTATTTTATGAAGTACAGGGACCAAAAAGTCTGAACCAATAGTATAGGGACTAAACGTGAAACTAATTACAGTACAGGGACTAACAGTGCATTTATCCCAATATTAAATTGTATATATATATAATTATTAAATTTATTTTTATTTTGTTTTAATAGGATTGCAAGGTACCGAGAGGCGAATCCAGGCGTATTTACGATTGTGACATTTCCGTTTTTATTCGCGGTTATGTTTGGAGATTGGGGACACGGAATTTGTATTTTTCTTTGCACTCTATATCTCATTATACGCGAGAAAAAACTCTCTTCTCAGGTCAAAAGTCAAACCCTAAAAATATTATTAATTTCCAAATCTAATCTGCCCTTTTTATTTAGGCCAAATTTCATATGTACCCCTGCAAAACCTCATAATTTCACGTATACCCCTACCAAACTTAAAATATCACCAATATTCGTATAAAACCATTCATATATCATGAGTGATTTTGTAGGGGTATTGGTTATATTTCACTTTTTGTAGGGGTATACATGGAATTTGGCCTTTTATTTATGTTAAATCTTTTGTTAATATATTGTGTGGTTTTTGATGAAATAGAAATTGGGAGATATAATGGAGATGATGTTTGGGGGCCGATATGTGATTCTGATGATGAGTATATTTTCGATATATACTGGTTTAATATACAACGAATTTTTCTCGGTTCCATTTCCACTTTTCGCCCAATCCGCTTATTCTTGCACCGATTCTTCATGCAGGTTAATAATAACAAATTAATCACTAATATTAGAGAAATTTAAAAAAAAAAAAAGACTTAACTTCTCTGAATATTTAAAAAAATAAAACCTGATTTTTCAAATTTTCAAATAACCCCTTGTGATTAGTATATCCTTTTCAAAAACCGCCTGCCATATACTTTTCCGTCTAATTGCTTAAATTTTTTAAATTACCAACTTTTCCATATATTTTCAAATAATTTGCTTTAAAATAAAAATTATAATTCAATATAAATCACAGGGGGTTATTTAAAAATCTGGAAACTAGGCGTTTCTTATAATAATCACGAAAGTTCGTATTATTGTTTTTTGAAAAATCCCCTTAATATAATCTTTCAAATTAAATAACAAAACAAAAACAAATACTAAAATCATCTAATTATTTATTATTATTTTTATTATTAGTGATGCGACGACAAACGGGTTGGTTAAAGTGAGGGACACGTATCCGTTCGGAGTGGATCCGGTCTGGCACGGATCTCGAAGCGAGCTTCCTTTTTTGAATTCTCTTAAAATGAAAATGTCGATTTTAATTGGTGTCGCTCAGATGAATTTGGGCATTTTCATGAGCTTTTTCAACGCCAAGTTCTTCAAAAACAGCCTCAACATCTGGTAAGATCAAAAAACAAAAAAAAATTATGAAATATTTTGTTATGTATAGACCCTTAGAGAATGAAATATATCATTTATTTTAGGAAAATTTGCGTAAAATCCCCTGCATTATGAATTTGCACAAAACATCTGCCTTCTTGAAAATTGCAAAAAAAAAAAAAAAGTCTGTTTTGAATTTTTCATGAACAAAGAGATTTTTTTTGCAATTTCCAATAATGCAGGGGCTTTTTTGCAATTTCCAATATTGCAGGGTCTTCTTTGCAAATTTCCCATTAGTAATTAATAAAAACCAACCTCTTTTATAAATTTTATGAATTCAGGTATCAGTTTGTGCCGCAGCTGATCTTCCTGAACAGCCTGTTCGGTTACTTATCTGTCCTGATCATAATTAAATGGTGCACGGGTTCCAAGGCGGACCTGTACCACGTCATGATCTACATGTTTTTGAGCCCCACTGACGATCTCGGCGAGAACCAACTCTTCCCCGGCCAAAAAACCCTTCAGGTAATTAAAATTAATATTATAATATTCTGCACTTTTGCAGAGACACCCCTGATGTTTTGTGCAATTAATTATGATGTTGTTTTGTGTGGTAGCTTGTTCTGCTTCTGTTGGCTCTCGTCTCGGTCCCGTGGATGCTTCTTCCCAAACCGCTTCTCTTGAAAAAGCAACACGAACAGGTTCATTTCTTTATATCATATAATTTCAAATAGGGATAAATGCGCCATTAATCCCTCTGCTTTAATTAATTGCATGTTTAGTCCCTGTACTTTTGATTTAGACTTCTTGGTCCTCGTACTTTATAAATTGGTGTTAATTATTTCCGTCAAGTGGGGCACTAAACGTGCACAATTTATAAAGTACAGGGACCAAAAAGTCTAAATCAATTAAATTTTAAAGTACAGGGACTAACACTTCATTTTCCCTTTAATTTATTTCTGATAATATTATTTTTTTTATATTTCAGAGGCATCAAGGGAATACATACACAGCGCTTGAGAGCACAGAAGAGTCGCTTGAGATAGAACAAGGAGGAAACAATAACTCGCATGGACACGGTGAAGAAGAATTTGAATTCAGCGAAATATTTGTGCATCAATTGATTCACACGATTGAGTTTGTTCTTGGCGCGGTTTCCAATACCGCTTCTTATCTCCGTCTTTGGGCCCTCAGGTATAAAACATCATTTTATTATTTTATTTTATTTTATTATTTTCATTTTTTGCATTTAATGATTTTTTTTCTTATTACATTTTTATTTTTTGTATTTTCAGTCTTGCGCATTCGGAATTATCTGCGGTGTTCTACGAAAAAGTGCTTCTCTTGGCTTGGGGGTAAGTTTTATTATATTTATTTTCATTATCATTATCATATAATTGTTTATTATATAAATAATTTATTTTTTTATTTTTTTTGTTTTGGATAGGTTCAACAATGTGTTTATATTAATAGTGGGAATAATCGTGTTTGTATTTGCGACGGTTGGAGTGCTGTTGGTGATGGAAACCCTAAGTGCTTTCTTGCATGCTTTGAGGCTCCATTGGGTTGAATTTCAAAATAAATTTTATGAGGGGGACGGTTACAAATTCGCCCCCTTTTCTTTCTCTCTCATCCTCTCTGAGGAAGAAGAGTGAGAGAGAGAAAGAATGAGAGAGATTATGTTTTGTTTTGTTTATTTGTTGATGTTGCATTATTCAGAGGGGAGTTTCTGAACTCTTTGAATTATTTATTTGTTTATTTGTATTGAGAAGATGAAGGATTGTTTTGTAAATTGATTTGATAGTTTTTTGGCTGAGCATGGTGTATGTGCTCCAACCCACTTTGGTGGGAGAACTCAAGGGAGAGACTGAGCTAAATATTAAATAAATGTATGAAAATAAATGTTTGAATTATAATTTGTATGTATTTTGTTTGTCTTTTTGAAACAACATATGTATGTATTTTTGTCTTTGAACAAAAACAGTGACTAATATGCCATACAATTACCTATGAAATACGAGATGCAATTTTGTTTTTAATTTTCACATGAAGGTATAATTGGTCATCTCAAATATTCAAACAATGGTTACCATAACCTTTACAAAAGTCAAGCGCCATACCAGAGAATTTAACTTCAAATATTTCCAAATCACTAACAAAACAAACATATTCCAAAACCAAAACAAAAAAAACTCACATCCACGTATACATCTATCTCAAAACCAAACCAACCCCCCCCCCCAAAAAAAAAAAAACAAAAAAATCTAATCCCTCTCAAAAAAGAAAAAAAGAAGAAAAAAATTTATTTTCTTTTTCTTCCATTCACCGATGTCTCTTAGAGCCACCAAACTGGCCCGTAACAGTCCGGCCCACTCTCTTCCCAGCCCGACTGATGCTGGACCCGACCGCACCCAACCCGGATCCGACGAGTCCGACTCCGGACCCGACGAGCGAAGCGGCTCCACCAATCGCGTCAATCGTGCTCCCTATTTTCCCCTGTTCTTTCAACTTCTGTCTCTCTTCTATCGCTTTTTTCTCTTGCTCCAACGCCTCGTTTTGCTCCTCCTTTGTGAACGCATGGTACAACACCTGTGTGAATGTTTATGTAAATAATTTTATGAGTTGAATAAATGTTATGAGGAATAATGATTATTATGTAGTACCTTAATGGTGAGAATGCCACGGTCTTTTTTGTCTTTGACTTTGGTTGTGTCGAGAGAGGAAAGCAAGTTGAGATTTAGTTCAGTTGTTGTTTCTGCTTGCAATTCTTTTAATCCAAATTTAACTACGCCTAGTTTCTTGTCTTGTTTTAGTTTATCCTCATCATAAACCTGTTCGTTTAAAATATAAAATAAAATAATAATAGTACATCGTAATGATAAATAATATAGAGATTGATGTATTTGTATTTACATACCTCTAAGTAGAGAGATTGAGTTTCTTTGTCTTCAGTTATTAAATGGAAAGTTTCATTCCACTCAGGATTCAAATCATCGTCTATCACCTTAGTTTTAACTTTGAACATTGGGCGAATGAATAGAATAACATAAGGATCTGATTTTCCAATCATTTCCATGTTTTTCAGTGATTTTGCTCTGACCACAGTCACTGTAAGTCTGCCTTGCGGTTTCAGCTCCAACTCACTTCAAACAAAAAACAAATAATTAATAATTAATTAAATAATAATAAAATGTTTTAAATTAAAGGGATTAACGTTATTAATTGATTAATTAATACCTAATATCGACGTTAAGACCGCCAAGTGGGACGACTACTCTGTGAGGCCAAAGAAGCATGTCTGAAATAATTGACGTTACTGTGTCCTGTAATATTGCATTAATAAAACATTATAACCTAATTTATGAACTATTATATTGTATAAAATTAATATTTTTGAAGAAATAAATATACATCAATCATGTCAGAAAGTCCAGGAACAGCAGTAAGGCTTCCCCCAACAGCTTTAAGTGTATAATCAATTCTCGGTTTTGGCTGAAAAATAATAACTAAAAATTAATTAATAGAAAAAATAAATAATAATACATTTTTAAATGAGAATTATTAATGTTTAATTCATACATCAGCAAGAAGGGCAACAACAACAGCTGAAATGCACGGAATCTCTTCAGACAACTGAAATATTACTCTTATCACCACAAACACTTGCAAATCCTTCAACTGAAATTGAACCAATAAATATAATTATATTTCTATAATAATTATTTTTATTTTTTTAATATTAAAAAAAAGGAAAACCTGAATTGGGAGAGAAGCGACACGAGCATCAACACCAAGAACAATATTCGGATCGCCGCCCCATTTAAAATCTATATCCATTGTTATTTGCCCTTCCTTTAAATTCTGTATTCTTATCCCTTTTTACAAAAAGTAATAAAATAATATAATATTAATAATTAATTATGGTAATTAATTAATATTAAAATAAATACCTTCGATTTTGGGAGGAACGTTGCCAAGAGAGAGTTTGCTGAATTTGAGAGAAGCAATGCCAGGCGGGCGATAATCGTCGAGTAATGGCTCTACTGATTCTCTTATTACCATTGTTGCTGCCTTTTTACATAAATATTATCAAAATTATTAAAACAATACTAATAATAATATTTTTATGATCAATTTTAGGTAATGATATAGTTTTGATGCTTACATCAGCAATGAATGGCCAGAGCTTGCTGAGTTGCTTGTTTAGCCATTTCACCTATGCAATAAAAGAAAGTAATTAATGTTACACAAAAAATTAATGAAATTTAGTGTTTTGTGGAGGTATTAATTAACTAGGAGAGAGGAAAAATTTATACAGGTTCATATTGGGGAAAAGAGATCCATTCAGGGAAATTGTCACCACAGAGCTTCTTCAAATCATCTCTACTTAAAGATCCCAAAATCTTTATATCTACAGCCTGTTTTTCAATCCAAATAAATTAAATTAAATTAAATTGGATTCATTATTCATATAGATGCATCAGAAAAGTGTTTTAAAGAGTGTTTCGATTTCAAGATAATATGATTTTTTATATATATGAGAATCAGAATTTGCATTTTTTGTACAAATTGTCTATCAAAATTTCAAAATCATAAGCGAAGTATCTATTTGATTGAAATTTAAATCTATCAACTGAACACAACACAGAAACAAGAGCATAATCACATACATTAACCAAAGAATGAAAATATTTACGGAATAAAAGATAGATAGTACCAAAAATTGGATTCATTAATCTGAAATATGCATCCGAAAAGTATTTTTTAATTGAAGACTGTTTAATTGAATCTCCTTTCAGGTTTCAAGATAATATGATTTTTTACATATATGAGAATCAATACTTAGGCATGACCACATATGCTCAATCAGAGATTCAAAATCCTAAGCGAAATATCTATTTGATCAAAATTTAAACCTATACTAGTGAGAAAAAAAAATTCAACTTAAGGACTCAAAACAAAACAGAACAACCGCATATATTAACCAACAAATGAAAAATATCAACCGAATAAAAGATATTTAATACGAAATATCAAACCTTAGAGACTCGTTTCATACTTCTCCTAGCCATCCAGAGACTAAAACCATAAATGAGCGCGATTCCCACCAAAACCCCCATGATAAACCCCGAAATCAACCCCATTTCAAATCCTTGATCCTAAAATCAAACTCAAAAAAAGATGAATCTCTTAAATCAGATTGCGTGATTATACCTAGAATCAAATCTGGAGGAAAAAGAAAACGAAAACGAAAAGAGAGAGAGAACAAAGAATAAAAATGGCCGCAAAGCGAAACGGTTTCATTTTTTATTTCATTTCATTTCAGGACAGAATTGCAACTGGCGCGACAGAGGAGCAAAATAATAACGTTACCGTAGTTTCTACGTTAGTTTACTGAACATTCGATGTGGCAAGGTATGGTTGGTTTTGAAAGATCTTTATTCATTGTTTCGCCTCGAGTAGATATTTGTATTCTTTTGGAGTGTTGAGATGAGAAATAACGTCAGGCAGGCCGTTTATTTTCAGAATTGTGCTTTGTGTACCCACAGAATGTACACGTGAAATTTTGATTAATTTTGTAACTTTGAATGAGAAGAGACTTTTATTAGTCATCCTATTAATATTTAATAAAGTTTAATTTTTTGTTTTTTTAATAATTTAAGTGAAATTATATTTTTTTTACAAATTTTACAAAAAAAAAGAGATAAAAAAAGGAAGAAAGAAAAAAAAAAAAAAATATCATTTAACTTTAAAAGAGATATTTAATAAAATCATTAAACGAATTATGCGTTAGTCATGACCTTAATCTATCTAGAGTTAAATTCCTAACACACCATCACTTCCAATAATTCAAATTTCTTTTACAAGATTTTTTTTGAAATATTAGTTAATATCAGTATATATAGAGTATATCATAATTTACATTGAAACTTTTTTCACAAAAAAATACAAATAAATTTTGTAACTATCATTGCGTAGTATATCGTATTGAACTCATTAATCATGTACAGTTAATAATTATCATTAACTCACTGTATTGAGTTAATTTTTCATTTTTGACATATTTGTACAAACTAAACTCTACAATTATCTGGAGAAGTTTTATATGGTACACCTTCAGTAGATCTTTTGTATTTTCTCTTGTTACGTGATAGCCTGTGGATTATTGGGCCTTTACAAATCAGGCCCAAATAAATAATAAAGAATCTCAGATTTAAGTAGAACCCATCTGCAGCGACTCAAATGCACAAACTCAGTCGGCTTTCAGTCTTTCTTTCAGATCACACACAAACTCATTTTTCAGGTCATTTTTACAGAGATTTGAAAGTTAGTATCTTAAAGTGGCTTCATTTGAAAATTGAAGAGGAGAGGAGAGGTAGCTCTCCATAACACGAGAACATTAATCAAACCCAATTCAGTACTCCTCTATAATGTTACCAAACGTGTAATGAATCATATTAAACATATAAAATGACCCTCTACATTGGTTATACTACTGGGAGTGAAACTGCAGGTAATAATGAGACTCAGTGAGCCGTTTACTTTTAATGATTTCGGGATGCCAACGGTATTGACATTTATTTCATTTAATTACCTTCTTTACTTACTTGTTTAATGTCTCTTAACCAAGATATTTATTCATTAAGAAATAAAAATCAGACACCTTTTGTTTGTAGGGACTTAATTTGATTGACTGATACTTCTAGTGGGGCGTACTGAAAATCCACCGACACTGCACGTGCCAACTCACATGATGCAGGACAAGAGCAAGCTCCCAAATGGAATTCTGCCTGGACCTGTTCCACATAGACCATTGAATAATATTTAAATAGATTATACGATGCCTTAGATCATAAGGTAAATACGAATCCACTTATGTTCAGAGAAAACATTGTTTCATGAGTTTAATTTGGGGAAATATTTTTGAATACTCTTGTGGCAATATAAATGTTGTTATCTTAAAAAAAAAAAAAGTCAAGATGGTCCAGGTCCACAAGAGAGTCAGCAACAAGAACGTGGCATATTTTGGCTGAATCCGGTTTGACACGTGTCAATTCTTCAGTGGATGTAACTGACCTGGCGCTTGTGGTTGACACTGTGAAGTGGGATTGACCTCTGTTTGACTAATCATGTTGCCATTTTTCCGAGGATTGAGCACATGACTTGTTCTATTATTATTATTATTATTATTTCCAAGCTACCCTTACTTGTACTCACGTATTGCACACAATTGCAGGCATCATTTTTGACATATTTGATAACTAGTAGCTACTATATGAATAGATTGTATTAAATAGAAGAGTTTATGTTTATACCAATTAGTAAATCATATTTACTTATAATATTAAAATAGACTATAGAAAAAAATGATAAGAATAAAAGACATAGATTTTTAGAGCAAAATTTAGTGCTTGTAAATCAATCTAAATAATGGAGAATCAAATAAAATCGATACATGTCAGGGAAAATATCTCAATTATATAGAAAAGAGTAAATTGTCTATTTATCAAAATTAATTACATGATATTTTACAAATCCAAAATCTATAGCACAATTTCCTTTCTTTTCTTTTGTAGAAATGAGCTGGAGATGTGAAGCATTCCCTCTAATTTTGTTCACCCTCTCTCACCTTCTCTGTTTGCCCCCTTTCTAAAGAAAGAAAAAAAGAAAAAAAAGACAGAAGCTCAGACTGAACTCCACACTCAATCTACCTTTCTTTCTTTCTTTCTAACTCTAATGAAAAGCCAATCTGCTTTTATTACACCTTTTCATCTCCTTCTTCTTCTTCTTCCCTTTTCCTCTTCCATTGTCCCCCTTCTGTAACCTCCATGCCCTCTCGCCACTCTCAGCTCGTCTCGGCTCCGTTCCCCTCTATTACTCCTCCCTCTCACTCTCACCACGCTCGCTCCCTCCCCACTCTCTCCGTTACCGTCCTCTCCATCTCCGTCTCCGTCGCCGTGTTTCTCTCCCTCCTCTTCCTCCTCCTCTTCCTCCTCCGCCGGAGAAACCACCTCTCTCAAAACCCTAACCCTACTGTTCCTAATTCTTCTATCCCCACCTCCATCCAGCGCCTCCCCTCTTCGCTCCTCCGCCGCGCCACGGCCTCCTTCTCCCCATCCAACAAGCTCGGCCATGGCGGTTTCGGCCCTGTCTACCGCGGCCTTCTCCCGCCCTCTTCTAAGAACAAGGAAGTTGACAGGAACCAGCAAGCCCGTCCAGTCGCCATTAAACTAATGGACTCGTGTTCGCTCCAAGGGGATCGTGAGTTCCTAAACGAGCTGACTCTGTCCTCTCTCATCCCGCCTTCTCCCTCTGTTCTTCTCCCTTTCGCCTTCTCCCTCTCTTCCCCGAACCCTAACAATGGCTTTTTCCCCTCCCCGTTCCACTCCTCATGCTTCAACAGAGGAAAAGGCAATACTTCCCCCCCGTCAGATCACAATTGCATGATGTTGGTCTATGATTTGATGCCAAACGGAAGCTTGCAAGATGCCCTTTTGGGCCGAAAATTGCCAGAAATAGTCAACTCTTGGCCTCGTCGATTTTCTGTGGCGACAGACGTGGCACGTGCTCTGTTCTTTCTCCATGAAATCTGCGACCCTCCTGTGATTCACGGTGATGTGAAGCCGAGCAATGTTCTGCTCGATTCAGATTTCAGCGCGAAATTAGCGGACTTTGGACTCGCCAGACATAGATCCAACATCGAAAAGGAAGAAGAAGAGCAAGAAGGAGGAGACGAAAAGGACGAGCTGAACGATGAAGCCTCTGAGCTGGGCACAGCAACCAACAATGATGCTGACGTGGACGAATCAAACACTGCCACATCACCACCAGCAGAATCTACTTCCAAAACGAACGGCATAGAACCTTCGACCAAAGACTGGTGGTGGAGACAAGACGACGCCAAAAGCACCAACAGTAAAAACGGACCTCCAATTCCTTCAGAAAACACAAACGGATCAGATCCGAGCGTGAAGAAAGACTACGTAATGGAATGGATCCGATCAGAAATAAAGAGCGAGCGACCAAAGCGAGAGTGGTGGGCCCAGTCCTCAAAACCCTCTCACTCCTCCTCCTCTAAAAACAAAGAACTTGAGAAGTCCAGTCGCCGTCCTTCAAGAGAATGGTGGAGAGAGGAATTCACAGAGGAGCTCTCAAACAAGCACAAATCTCGAACCAACAGCTGGTTCCTCAAAGACGGATCAGGATCCAGCTCAAGCAAGAGAAAGCTCAAAATCAAAAGCTGGAGCCGCGCGAGTCTGGACCGTTGGATCGACCGAACGAACGGCTCAGATCAAGTCATACCGAAATCCGGCGCAACTGTGTCCAGTACGCCAAGCATGCGCGGTACGGTTTGTTATGTCGCGCCAGAATACGGAGGCGGTGGGCCCGTGTCAGAAAAATGCGACATATATAGTTACGGCGTATTATTACTAGTTATAGTATCAGGCAGAAGGCCTTTACAAGTGGCCCCACTTGCCAGTCCTGCGCAAGAGTTTGAGAGAGCGAGTCTTGTTTCGTGGGCGCGCCACCTGGCGCACATGGGGAGATTGGGTGAGCTGGTGGACCCGGAGTTGAGAGACAGTGTTGGTGCGGTGGACCGAGACCAGGTGGTTTTATGTGTGACCGTGGCCTTGCTTTGTATACAGAGAGTTCCGGCGAGGAGGCCGAGCGCTGGAGAGGTTGTGAGGATTTTGAGTGGAGAGGGTGAGGCGCCGGTTTTGCCGGTGGAGTTTTCGCCGAGTCCGCCAGGTGGCGGGTTCTCGTTTAAACGGAGGAAGAAGAACGGCGGGTGATGTGGCGAGTGATGATTGGCTGAGTGGTTTGGAGATGTTTATTTTTAGGTGAGGATGTATTTTGTGAGGATGATTGATGGGTGTTTGTTTTTATAGGGTTGTGATTCTTTTAGTGTTGTAAATGGATTTTAGATTTTGTTTATTGAATTTTTGGATTTTGGTGAGCTGATTATATAGATTTATGGAGGGAAATAAAGTACTAAATCCAATCAAAATTGAATGATGATGTGTTGCCCTTTTTTTGATTGGTACATGATGATATATTCAGTGAGGATTACTTTTTAGATATTGAACATTTCCACTGCATGGTGATTGACTGATTGATAGGTGGGCCTTTATAACACACTCAATCAGGAGTCGCAAATATTATTTGTGAAAAGATTAGCCCCACAACCTATCATTCTACCTTTTTTCTACCTTTTAATTGGATTCGTAGAATATTTCTCCATTTATTGGCTAGTAATCTATGTAGCAATTATGTAATTCAAAAGGGTCTCATCTTCTATTGCTTTATAACATGTGATTCAAATGTAAATCCTTTTGTCCATGTTGAATTAACTATTATTTGATTTGATTTTTCAAATATCAGAGGTCAAATAGTTAGGAGATGATGTATGTTTTCTATGTACCACTTCAGTTCAATTATGAAGATTTTAAGTTGTGGAAGTACAATTTTACTGAACATCTGACCTAATTAAGATATTTAACTAGGTTTCATGTTGGTTATTTTCTTGCCTCAACAACCTAACTCTCAACGTTTTACTTTCTTACTGTTATTTATTTGTTCTCCTATATATTGCTTTTTAAACTTGTATTTCTTATTGTTCTCTTCATAACTTGGTTGGTGAAATATGCCTTTCACTTTTTCTTCTTAAAATTATCCTAGTTTGCTTTATTTCACTTAATTTTATCAATAGTTGCTTTTCGAATCAAATAGGAACTTGATACTGAGCGCCCAAATAGTAGATATTATATAAATAAAACTAATTGGTAGAGTCCTTGTCAACACACTTTTCATTCTTTAATTAAGTATATGATAGTTATTGCCTTAAAATAAATTAAACCACAAAAATGCATACATGCAGAGCAAATGGTATATAGCAAACCAACATACCTTCAAATATCAGCAATTTATATATTTTCTTTATTTCTGTATTTTTTTGCCCAAATATCTAATTTAGATATATATTTACAACATGACTTTCATTCATGCAAATTAAACTTAGGCATTTCCATTTTACAGCAAAAATATAACATTACTATATTACAACTGACATAAACAACTCCAACTTAAAGAAAACATTTCGATCTTACTCCATTTTAATCACTCGAAATTGATCCCCAACCCCAACATTGATCCCCAAAATCCTCTTCAACTTTAGGAGGCGGGACATATTTTTCGAACAAAGCCTTAATCGGATTTAGATCATATTGCATAATATTCGCTGCTCTTTCAAATTCCTCCCTTAAAATTTTAATAGTGGATTTATCTACAACTCGGCCCAAATCATGTGTGGTATCAAACGGATCTTCAATGCAAATCAAATGTTCATCATATCCCTTCGGCTCTATCCAACCCTTCTCGTGCTTACTACAAAATAAAATAAAATAAATCAATTAATTATTAATTAAAATATAAGGGTTATAAAGAAACTCCATTATTGGAAATTACAAAAAAAGCTTCTCCATTTTTTAGATAATTGCAAAAAAAGATTGTCGTTTGCTAAAGATCTAATACCATAGTTAACTCATCTTAACCATTGTAATTAAATATCTAGTTTGCAATTACCTAAAGTATAGAAAGACATTTTTGTAATTTCCAATAATAAAATGGCTTGTTGCAAATAAATAAAATAGTTAAAACATTAGGATTTTAAATACCTAATGATAGAACCGGTACGGATGGAAATAACGTCAGAAGTATAATCATGCTGGTACGCCCAATAGTGGAAGAATCCCCAAACCAGCCTCGCAATACTATCTTGGTTCCAGGCACTAGGTCCACGCAAATTTTGTACTTTATCATGGTAACGATATTCTTTGTTGTCTATTGTTGCTACATATGTCGGCTCCATTGCCTTCGAAATGCACAAAAAATATTAATTAATTTTGAAATAACAAGAAAATGGTTGCCATATTTATTTATTTATTTATTATTGAGAAAAAATGAATACCTGTAGACATGGTAGAATAGTGGGTTTACGAATTTGCAAGTAGTGTATACACATTATGACATACCTGTTTCCAAAATAATAAATAAGAAATAGGATTTTGAATAATTTTATAATTTGAGCATTTGATTTTTTTTTTTAATGCAAGCTTGAGGAGTATTTAAAATTTTACAGGGATATATTCGAAAAATAACTTACGCGTAGCTAGAAAGGGTGCCTTGGTAAGTTTCATTGACGCGGCGAGTTTTTGCCCAGTGCTTCACAATAATCGCAAGCTGTCTCAATCTCGGATCAATTATCGCATAATCTTTCAAAAGTTTTGTGTTAACAATAGCCAGTAAGTTATTACTGCAAATATCGCATGATAAACCCGTCTCTAGGTCCATCATTTTCACAATCGGAACTCTAGCTCGCGGCAAAGCCTAAAAGAAAATAATTAAAAATTAATAATAATTAGAAAAAAAAAAGTTCATGTTTTGAAGATTACCAAAAGAACCAATTTAATTGTGGATTCAATTTAAGAAAACAAGAATGAGAAAATATCTAACCTGAATGATTCGAAGGCCAGCAGCCTCTAGAATTTTAGCCAATTTGGGAATAATTTCACGCTTATTCAAATATGTATCAATTGATAAGCACAGATCAACATCACAATTCGCCATTCCAAAATTGTTGGCACAGGATCCATAAACGTGCAGCCTTGCGTGTGGCCACTCTTTGCATATCACTTTGTTTAGTAAGCTTATCAGCTTGCTTTGTTTTGCCATTTCCTCACTGGATGGAATTAAGGACTCATAAACAGAGACAAATGCAGGACCAAAAACACCAATGTCGCGCCTGCATTGCATTGCTCTTTTTTGAATCCGGATTATTTCGCCCGATATATTTCGCCCTCTTTTATCACATCTATATTCCTGAATAAATGAAAAAGAAAATTTTAATTTAAAAATTTGTCAGAAAAAAAGTACTCTTCAGAATAGTTATAAATGAATTAAAATTAGTTACCATATTACGAACGGAGTTCTTTTCTTGAGTTACTAAAGGCTGAGATACTTGATTCATAGAATGATTGGGCCCTTGTTGGTGATTCAGCTGTGATTTAAACATCATAATCTGATTGAGCAGTTCTCTCATGAGACAGTCATTAACTTCAATAATCGGGCACGCTTGGTTTGTATCAACATTTAAGTTAATATTCATTGGCAGTATGTATTGTTGTTGAATACTTGTCTGTAATAGATCAATGTATGCCACCAGATTTGTACCGCCGTTAATTCCAGCATGTTGGTAGCCCAAAGGAAGGCTGAAGCTCTGATGATGTATTTGTTGTTGTTGGTTATTTGCATTTGCGCGGTGAAGAAACGTTTGAAGGGCATTAAAAAGGTTTGATGGACAGCTGTTCATGGACAAGGTGTGTTGACTGCTGTAAGCCATGTCTTACTGCTAAGATTGATTGATTAAAGAAAGAGAGAAAGAGCAGCAAAAGAGGAAAGGTTGAAAGGTTGAAAAAGGCAGGAGTTGTATGTAAATCAATTTGATTTTACGACGATTTCATTTGGGTAAAGAGGCGTCTGCATTCATATAAGATTTTGAAAGCTGAAAAGGGAAACTTTCAGTTTGATTTCTTACAGTTATAACTGAAAGGTGATTTTGTTCAAAAAATCTTGACTTTTTATCTGAAAAAAATTGGGTTTCAGTTGAAATTGAGAGGGGTTATATTTAGTAAATATTTTTGATTTCTCATCCCCGTTCAGTTAAAACTAATCTTTAACTTTTCATTCAAAAAACATGTTCGGTTAAAATTGAGAGGTTATTTGTCAAAAGCACAGTAACTTCTCATCCGAACTCAAGCTTTCCCTTAAAAAAAAAAAAAACTTCTCATTCGAAAAAACATGTTCGGCTAGAATGAAAATTAGTTGAACTATTGTGCGTAATGGTTATTACATGTTCTAGTTACAGTAATTGATTCACAGATGTGAGCTTTAGTTGATTAAGTCATGATAAAATGCAATATTTCTCTTTATAGAATTGTTATGTCAAAATAAGTTCAAGAGAACTGGCATGAACAATGGGTGTAATTTTGTACTGATACATGATTATACATTTTCTTTTTATGTCTTAATTAGAAATACATGTGGAGCTAATAGACTCCTCCAGTTCACTACAAGGGACTCGCAAATTCTTTAACGGAGTTGTCTGAGTATTTATGGTGTGTCGGGAAGATTTAAAGAAAATGAGGGGTTCAGGTGAAAAATGCATTTTATATGAAGTGGGGTTTATTTACTTAAAACTATTGGGCTTTTAGTTCATGGACCGGGTTTAATGAGATAAATTAATGGTTGAGTATTACGGAGGAAAGGAAATGTATGAGCATTCAACTCTGATGAGGAAATCCCTTCTCTTTAATGAGAAGGTATGATATTTTTTTTTCTCTTTTTTGTACTTACTGATTTGATTTTTAAAATTGATATCAAATCTTTGTTTTGTTATTTTATCAAATAGGTTATTTAGGTCTGCCTTAAAATTTAGCAATTTATATCACCATAAAAATAGTCTTTCCATATGTCAGAGGATCAAATCTCAATCTAATATGATTTCAAAAAATGTTATAGATGAAGCCATATGAGTTCTCCTATAAAGAGAACGAAACAAACAGTATTTTGTAGTTATTACTACAGGATAGTCTAGTGGTATAGTATTAACCTTACGTCTTCATAGGTGTGAGATTCGAATTCCGTGTCTAGCAAGATTGATTTAATATTTATGGAAGACATATGAGTTCACGAAGCAGATAATCGTTTGTAGTTCCTCTCAATCTTTTGTGGTTATCTATAAAAGAAATTAACAATTTATATGCTTTTTTCATATTTTGCTCAAATAGCTAATTCAAAATTGCATTTTCCTTGAGACTCGAATTCATTACCTGTTGGTTCACATACTATCGAAATACCAGCTGAGCTAAACAAGATTGCTTAACTAGAATTATATTTACTAAAATGACTTCCGTTAATGTTAATTAAACCTAGGCATATCCATTTTATAACATATCACAATACTATATTTGATAGATTGAGAGAAATAGATGTTGGAGAAAAATAGAAAACTCAAAATCAAATTATAATTATAATTAATAAATTATTTCTTGACGGTCAATCTTAATATATATAATCTTTTGCCAATTACTATAAAATCACCAGCCAGATATTTATAATATATAGCAGTTTTGTAAAGGTATTAATTGCCCAATTAACCAGCTAAAAAAAAAGAATTAATATTTACCGTTTATATATGATCAAGAGTCCTATATATATCACCTCTAACATTGTCTACAATATAGGGAGAGAAAAAGGGATCATACACTTAAGTGATATATACAATCATACTTTTAATAATCCCCTACATCATCTCAATATTATATTATTATATAAATATTATATATATTTTATAAACTACGAGTTGAGTGTTGAAGAGGCTATTTATCAGTCATTTTTATGATCATGCTCTAAAGAATGACATATCTGGATTATCTTAGAACATTATGCAAAAGTCCGCACGTTGGACGGAATAATATCTTAGGACATTGTTCACGCGTTCCGGATAAAACGTTTCATTTCTAACTTACTTTATATTAAAATTATGTATTATTTTATAATAAAGGAATTTGTTATTTAATTTATAAATGTATTTTATTATTTATCTTTAATCGAATTTTCCATTTTACTACAATTTGTTTCAACAATAGAGACAGGGTTTGATTAATTATGAATATCTTTCAATTCATGTGATTTATAAGTAAGAAACTCTATTTATAGAGCGAACATCTAACTATATCTATGTTTCTATATAATCCAATCTTTACAATTCTATATAAGTACACTCTCATATACAATTACATCTCTACACTAGCAATATTATAACTGTACATAAAATGCTCTAAATTAAACAATATCATCTTAATTATACTCCATTTTTACTAATTCAAAACTATTTAATTCACGTATTTAACCTACAAAAACTACCAAAATCCTCTTCAAATTAATCCGGTGGAACATATTTTTCAAATAAGGCCACGGTAGGATTTCTATCGTACTGCATGATATTTGCAGCTCTTTCAAATTCCCCCCTTAGTATTTCGATGGAGAATTTGTAACAACTCGGCCCAAATCATGAGTGATATCAAATGGATCCTCAATGCAAATTAAATGCCTAGCATTTCCCATCCACCTTGTCCAATCCTTCTCATGCTTACTATAAAATAAAATAAATCAATTAATTCATTTAAATTAAATATTAGGGTTATATATACCCAACGGCTGAACCCGCATTATGCTTAAATTGTAATAAAGCCCATTTAATATTTAGATAATTGCAAAAAAGACATTGTCGTTTGTTGGGATCTAACACCATCAGGTAACTTTTGTTTTACAATTTTAGTTTAATCATCATTTTTTAATTTAAGCGTAATGCAGTGTATTTGTTTTGCAAAATTTCCATAAATATATAAAATAATAAAGAAAACAAAATATTAGGGCTATACAAACCTAATAACAGAACCGGTCCGGATGGAAATAACGTCTGTAGCATAATCATGTTGGTATGCCCAATAGGCAATAGTGAAAGAATTCCCAAACTAAACTTGCAATGCTTTCTCCATTCCACACGCCAGATCTATAGTTTTCCACTTGGTCAGAGAACCCGTATTCTTTGGTGTCTACTGTTGTAACATATGTTGCCTTCAATGCCTACAATACAAAATACAAAAATAATTCTATCTACTCAAAAATGAGATATTTCTTTTTTCTTTATTTTATTTTATTGTAGCATATTTTATGAAAGAAAAATTAATACCTGTAGATATGGTAAAATTTTGCGGTTTTGCAAGTAGAATATGCACATTATTACATATCTGTTTTCAAAGTAATAAATAAGATTTAGATTTTGGGAAATTCCGTAAATTTACACATGATTGATATTTTGAATATGTGGAAGGTTATATATGGGAAATTCCCTAAATTTCTTATTCAATTTCTTATTTTTTTTATTTAATTCATTTTGATTTTTCATAACAAAATTCATTTTAATTAATTCTTAGAGTGTAAGTAAGTGCCTGCTCGGTTTACATCAAAATTGTAGGAAATGGAAGAATAAACTGACTATTCTAACTTATTACATCCGAATAGTGTTGGAATATGTTAGATTAAGACCACGGAATAATATATTTTTAATTCCATGTCAAAGATGGAATATAGCTATTTCATAGGATAGGCATAATTTTCGGATGAAAATACTCTTATCTATTCCGTCTTCATCCTACGTGTACATTAGCCAATAGACTGTCACATTATGTAAGTTCGGGTTAGTTGGATATGTAATTAAATCTTTTTCTATTTCTAGTTTTTTTATTGTATTTGTAATTGAATTTTTTGTTTATTATTTTATATTTTTATTAGTAGTCCCATATAATTGTAGAAATAAATTTCATAAAAATAAAAAAATCAACAAGGGCATTTTGATAATTGATATAATTTTGTATATCTTAACTAACTTTTCTATTCCATAAATACCCAACACTAATGGAATAAAACGAAATAGTCAGCTATTTTCTATTTCACTATTTTCATCACAATTGCTTTGTTGAAACTTGAAATGCACTCAATCTTTTCTTTGTCTTTTTTCTTGTGCATAGCTGCATATGAAAATAAGAAGTGTAAGTGTGAATTTTTGAGGAAAATAATGAGGAATATCTGGATAATTCATGTTCCCTCTTCTTTTTGAGGTAATTCATGTTCCCTCTTGTCTTTATGATGGACATAATATTTTTTTTATACTGGAGATGATATTACCATACGTCCATGGATTAAGGAATTACTCTAAAATATATCAAAAGAAAAATCGCACAATGTGTAAAATCACATGCAAGATGCAACAAATATTTATGGCTTAAATAGTTGTTCAAAGAAGGGAGCACTCGCCAATTAATAGATGAAAGTTTCAATTCTTTACATATTATAAAAAAATGTAGGAAGAACTATTAAAAAAAATTCAATATTTTACTTTATAAGAGTTGATGTTGATAAGGGAATATAAAATATGAGATATTTCTTGAAATATTCAGAAAAGTTAAGGGCTACCTTCAGCTTAATTACATAATAGCATCTTCTTGATCAGTCGAGTCATCTCAAACAAGACCATCAGTTGCAGTCTTTCTAGTATAACAAAGAAGGTAACATTAATTTTAAACAGATTTCAAGAAACATAAAATAGAAAAAAAAATGTAAATACGTGCCTGTAGATGTCTGAGATGTTCGTCTCTCCTTTGAAACATGAGAAAAGATCCTGCACGTAAAACATTATTTATAAGATCTCTCTTGAAAGCTTAGAAGAATTTAAACTAAAATAAAAGTTCAAGTATTTTACTTACCCTCTCAAAGATATTCAAGCATACAGAGTAGACTTCAATTAATATGAAGCATGAGCCGAAAATTACAAATAAAATGTCTTGGTACATAAAAGAAGGATCGGGGCTTTCGATGTGATACACGAGCATTATGGCGAGGAACATGTTGACAGCAGGATATATATACATTCCAAATGCCAACTTCTTCAAAATTTGCTCGGGATCACAGAGAGAATAAAAAAAAATCCAGGAATTGCTATCAAAGCAGAGCTAACACATAAAAATAATCCCAACGTACAAAAAATTGATGCCTTTTTCACCCATGAGACGAAAAAGACAAAAGCTGAGCCCGAAGATTACTTTTGCAAATTGAAAAGGCTTAGCGTCCGGAACATTGTCATCCCGCTTTGAAATAAGAAAAGGCAAAAAAGAATTATATCAGAACATAAAGTTACAACTCGGTTGATGAATGTGTTTTGATTGAATAAATTTGAAATTGGGAGGGCTCAATTGGATAAGATAAAAGATGAAGGACCAAATTCGTGTCCCATTATAGAGTCTAAACTAAGGAACATTTATTAATAAATGATACTTGCCAAAACGAAGGTACCACTTGGACGAGCTTTTCCTCATAAGCCATTGCAGTGTTGGAGAAGGAAAAGAATTGGATTGTCCCAAAATATGTCCCTATTTGTTGAAGGCTACTTTGAATATCCAACACTTAATATTTGTATGATATATTGATTGTTTGGTTAGCAACTTCCAGCATCCTGCAAATAGCATTGTTTTGTTGTTGATTGTTAAAAACACTTACAAAGTTAACCGCAGCACAGTTAACGCGCCATGGCCAATCAATATTTCGATATCCCCAATCAAACAATATATCATATTATCTTATAATTAGTATATACTTTATTATATTTTATATATTATTTTTAATATATATAAGATTTATTGTGTTTGTAACACACCAAATATAAAGTAATAAAAAAAAACAGCTAAGGCCTCAAGTTAAAATCACATTAATAAAAACACTTACAACCGTTAACGCGCCAAGACCTCGATGGTCAATATTGTTTGGGCCAGTCCAATCAACATTTCGATATCCCAATCAAACAATATATCAACTTATCTTATAATTAGTATATACGATTATTGTATTATATATATTATTTTTATTATATATAAGATTTATTGTGTTTGTAACACACTAGAAATAAAGTCATAAAAAGAACAGCTAAAAGTGCTACCTAATGTATAATTACCGCAATTACACTCCATTCATGCCAACTAAACTCAAGGCATATCCATTTTACAACAAAATATCACAACACCATATTACATCTGTACATAATCATCTCCAACCTTAATATTACTCCAATTTACTTACCAAAACCATTTTAATTTAATGGATATTTAATCCCTCAAATTCATCCCCAAAATCCTCATCAACTTTAGGAGGCGGGACGTATTTTTCAAATAAACCCACGGTCGGATTCGGATCATATTGCATAATATTTGCCGCTCTTTCAAATTCTTCTCTTAATATTTTAATAGTGAATTTATCAACAACTCGGCCCAAATCATGTGTGGTCTCAAACGGATCCTCAATACATATTAAATGCCTATCATTTCCAACCCGTCTTGTCCAATCCTTCTCATGCTTACTACAAATATCAAAATAAAAAATGAATAAATCAATTGATTAATAGAATTAAAAAAAAACCCATCCATTATTGGAAATTGCAAAAAAGACCCTCTATTCTTCAGACAATTTCAAAAAAGACCCATTAATTATCTCATCTTAGTCATTATAATTAACCTTTTTTGCAATTTCCTAAAAATAGATTTTTTTTTTTTGTAATTTCCAATAATGGAGGGGCTTTTTGCAAATAATTAGGGTTTTAGATACCTAATGACGGAACCGGTACGGATGGAAATAACGTCAGAAGTATAATCGTGCTGGTACGCCCAATATTGAAAGAATCCCCAAATCAGCCTTGAAATACTCTCTCTGTTTCGCGCACCGAGTCCACACAAGTTTTCTACTTTATCATAGTATATGTATTCTTTGTCATCTATTTTTGCAACATACGTTGCTTCCATTGACTAAAAAATACACGAAAATATTATTTAATTGGAAAAATTAAAAAGGGTTGTTAGAAAATATGTTTTTTTTATTTGTTTTTTTGAAAAGGAGTAAATGAATACCTGTAGACAGGGTAGAATAGCGGGTCTACGGTTTTGCAAGTAATATATGCACATAATTACGTACCTGTTTCCAAAATAATATGTCAGAATTAGGGTTTTGAATAAATTTTTTTTTTTTTTGCATTTTACGTTGACCACCCATTTTGGATATATTTCGAGTTTCAAAGGATAAACTTGACAGTTTTTGAGTCCCAAAAGGGCGAATTTAATATTTTAAATAATTAAAAGGGTATATGTGAAAAATAACTTACGAGTAACTAGAAAGAGTGCCTTGATAAGTTTCATTAACTCTGCGAGATTTGGCCCAGTGCTTCACAAGATACGCCAGCTGTCTTAATCTCGGATCAATTATTGAATAATCTTTCAAAAGTTTTGTATTAACAACAGCCAATAAGTTGTTAATACATATATCACATGATATTCCCGTTTCTGGATCCATCATTTTTACGATCGGGACCCTGGCTCGTGGCAATGCCTAAAATAATATGAATGAAATAATTTGAATTAAATATAGTTTCATGTTTTATTTGCAAATTATATTAGAATTATGGGAAATATATAGAAAAGCACGCGCATCATAACAAAATTTCCAAGTATATCATCCATGAATTAATTAATTCTAATCTTTTTCATGAAAATGATTATAATAAGTTAACTTAAGTTGTTAGATGTTAACTAACTGTATTTTTTTTTTTCATAACAATGGAGTTATTTTTGCAAATTTTTCCTTATTACAGAAGCTTTATGCAATTTAGGCATAAATATAAGCAATTAATAATGATAAAACATCAAACCTGCATGATTTCAAGTTTAGCATGTTCTAATATTTCGGCCAATTTCACAATAATTTCAGGCTTTTCTAACTCCGTATTAATCGATAAGCACAGATCAATATCGCTATTGGACACTGCAAAATTGCTAGCACAGGATCCGTAAATATGCAGCCTTGCTTGTGGCCACTCTGTGCGTATCACTTTGTTCAGTGAGCTTATCAGATTCCTCTGTTTTGTTACTTCTTCATTTGAGGGAATCAAGGACTCGTAAATTGTGAGAAAAGCAGGGGCAAAAACATCAATGTCGCGCCGGCATTGGATTGTCCTTCTTTGGATTCGGATTCTTTGGCTCGATACATTTTGGCCTCTAAAATCACATCTATATTCCTAAATAAATAACCAAAAAAATGAAAATGAAAATTAACAAATTGTTACTAAAAAAGTACTACTTTTAAGAATGGTTATAGATATGTTGAAATTAGTTACCTTATTACGAACGAAGTTTTTACTCGGGACAAGAGCGTTTTTGTCGTCAAGTACTAAAGATTCGGTTAATTGTTCAGTTAATAAATCCTCTTCTCTTTCTTCTTCTTTAGAAGTGTCGCTACTTGATGCGACAAAACTAGCATTGTTTTGATTTGAATTCACAAATCCAGTTTCACTCTTTTTGCTAAAAATTTCAAATTTGTCCAGCGTGACTGTATTTTCTTTCTCATTTGGATTAACCGACTTTCCCAAATCCCTTGAATTGTACGAATTGAGAAATTGAGCGGGGTTATAATTGTCATTTCCATTGAGATTTCCTCTGTTTGGATAATTAATACCATCATAATTATTCAAGTTTGGAAATTGGTTTATCTGTTGTGAAGGGTGAATAGCTCTTTGGAATATTCTCTCTTCTCTTTCTCTCTGAGATATCAAATCAAACAGCTTTTGTGCATCTTGTATCCTCTGATTTCTAGTCAGATTTTCATTATATCCGTTTGGTAACCCTAAATTGGCAGAGAGATCTGGCCTTTGGTGGCGATTTAGCAGCGATATATACTGTTGATTTGTACTTTGAGATATATCACGCATATTGTGATTTGCATTATACATGTCTCTCATACCGCCATTATCTCCAACTGGGTACCCCTGATTCGAACTGAAATCGCGCGCCATAGTAGAAATATTTATGTTTAGATTCATTGGCGGTACGAATTGTTGTTGATTCCTTCTCTGAAATTCATCATACGCCATCAGATTCGCACTATTATTATAATCCTCTTTGATCACACCGTTAATTCCACCAACTTGGTAGCCCTGATTCGGCCCCAAATCAGGAAGGTTGAAGCTCTGACGGTAATTCAAAGGAGCAGCGAACTGTTGTTGGTCGTTGTTTCCATGGTGAAGAAACATTTGAGAGGAAGAAGAATGGAAGGGCAAGGACGGCGAACTGGAGAGGACGGTGGCAGGATCAACTGGAGGAAAGAGGTTGTAAGGCATGGTGTGAGTGGGTCCCATAACGGCCACGGCGGGATCCACGTGGCGAGAGTTGGTTGGTTGGGGCCGGGTCGGGAGAAGAGAGGAGGAGGATTGGGATTGTTGTCGCTGGAGGAGGTTGAGAAGGAAAGCGCCGCCGCCGCCGGCGTCCATGGAGAAGTCTGTCGGTGCTCCGCCGCCGTCGGCCATGCCTTCTGACTGCTCGCTCAGAATCAATTAAGATTGATTGGGGAGAGAGAGAAGAGGGAAGTCCAAAAGGCGAGTAAAAAGAAGGCAAGAGTTGTGTCCATTATTTGGTGGCTGCATTCAGTTTATACATTTTTTTTTGTTTTCTTACAGTTATCATTAAGAGGTTATTTGTTAACTAGTCGCAACTTTTCACCCCAAAGGAAAAAAATATATATATATATATATATATATATATATATATATATATATATATATATATATATATATATATATTGATTTTATATCCGAAAAAAATATTGATTAAGAATCTTAACTTTTCATCCGAAAAAGATGTTGGTTAGAACAAGAATTAGTTGAACTATACTATATGGAGTAATGATTATTACATGTTTTAATTATAGTAATTTTTTTTGAAGGATTAATTAATTATAGTAATTGATTCAGATAAGTGATCTTTAGTTGATAAATCAAGTTTCGATCAATATTTCTATTTTTAGTAAATTGTAATGTCAAAACATTAGAGATCTGGCATATGACAAAGGGTGTGATTTCTTACATTTTCTTCAGAAAAGTTTTACATATCCATATTGTTCAATATTTTCTGAAAAAAGGTTTATGATCATTGACGTCCTAACTAAAAATCAGAAATTAGCCCCATGTAAAGACACTAATCCATTTTTGTACAAAATTAATGTGAACTAATTATACTATATTAATTTTAACTTTTAAGATAACTTACTATATGACATCTTAAGAATATAGTTTTTTAGGATATGGTCATGATGTTTGTAAGAATACATTATTTGAAGAATTTATAAACATCAAGATAATTCCTTGCCCTGATCAATAATTAATAATGAAATATAATCTTTATTATGCAATCAAACAGATCCATAAATGAATTTCCCATTTGACTGAGTTAAATTTGTTGTTATATAGGTGCTTATATCAGATGAGATATTCTGAGACTTAGATGTGTGATTCTACTTTGGTTCAAGAAATGAATGTAGAACAGTTTCGATGAGGAAAAATATCTCCTTTAAGTGGGAAATCACAAAAGGACAAAATGCTGACAATTAGTTAACACTTAAACATCACTATCACTTTATTGTTCAGATAAAAAGTTGAAATTAGTTTCACAATTCATCATCATCTTAACACTAGCACAGCTGCACAGGTCCCTGATTCATACAAATAAAGAAATTATTTCTTCCAAATCTCAAACACAACAAAAAATAAAAGTAAAAATGGTATATTTTTGCCATAACTAGAGACGGTAATCAAAGTTTCATTTAGTGCAATGCTCTTAAAAACCAATAAGTACACATTATTTGATAATCTGAATTTAAACCACAACAATAGAATCCTTTTAATATCCAAAAGTCCTTCCTATACATGAAACAAATCTGAATCGAGTAGTAAACTGTAGTAGAATATTACAAATAAAAAAAAAAGATTTATTTTTTCAAGAATCAAAACCGGCACCAGTCCAACCCGACCCGTTATTTCCTCTCCCCTTTGACAAAATATTTCTCCCTCTGTTTGAATTTTGAGGCCTTTTTTTCTCTTTAGCTTCATTTATTGGTTTTTGAATTTGAGCCTCTTTAATAACTGCATTTTGAGTCTCACTCGTACCGGTTTGAGCTACTGGCACAGTTGGCTGTTTTTCAGTGTTTGTTTTTTGTTCCTAAAAAAAATTTAAAATTAAAAATGATAAGAAAAATAGAGAAGTAAAGAAAAAGAAAAACTAATAAATACCGGTACAGTTGGCTGATTTTCAGGGCTTGCTTTCTGTTCCTAGCAAATAATTAAAAAAAAAAAAAAAAAAAAAAAAAAAAAAAAAAAAAAATAATAATAATAATAATAAAAGAAAATAAGAAAATAATTAAACACTTACAATTACAGGTGGAATATCAGAAGAATTTCTGGTGGGATTAAGAGCCTCAAGCCGTTTCTTTAGCTCTTCTAATCTTGAAAATTGTGACGATGCACTCTCTTGCACCTATTTTTTATTATTTAATTTATTTAAATTTAATAGAAAATTAAGGAGGGTTCTGAGATTTCAAATTTTTTGATATTTTAGTTTATGAATAATATACCAAATTATTAAGATCTTCACAGAGCTTCTGTTTGGAAGCCTCTTCTTCTTTTACAACTTGTGCTGCTGCTTCCCATGCCTAATTTCATAAATTTAGTCTTATTAATTGCATTTTTAACTATATAAAATATCAAATTAAATAATGTACCTTTTTAGCTTGATCCTCTTTGAGCTTAGCTAAGCGAATTCTCTCTGTAGACATTTCAATCTTCTTGCGCAAATGCTCAAGTGCTTTAATTTCCAAAATTTGGAAGAATCGTCAAAATTGAAGTTTAAATTCAAAAGTGACGCTTTTTAATTTTGAAATTAGTTTAATAGAAAAAGAAAGGGAATGATATAAAATTCACCAGCTTTTTTGGGCCCAGCTGTGAGTTTCATCTCAAGATTCAGATTCTCTAACTCACGCTCCACATCCCTAATTTTGGTGTAATTCTCTTGTATGTATCTGAATATTTCATTGCAAATCAAAATTTCTGAGGGTAAATCATAGATTGATTGAAAAAGCTTTGAATGAGAAATCTATGCGCTTGAATGACGAAATTAAATCAATTTCCATGCCGCATTGTACAAATGAAATAGACGGACAGAACCAGATCTCACAAAAAAAAGCACAAAATTAGAAGAGTTTAGTGTAAATTACTTCTTGAGCTGAAGCTGCTCTGCCGCAATGACCTGAAACAGCAACTCGAGATGTAATTACACAAAAACAAAGGGCTAAAAAGGAAAAATGTGAGGCAATCAGGAACCTTTTCGGTGTAGGCGATGACAGGAGATTCACGAGCGAGGCCGTCGGGGCCTATCTCCGTCAGAGCCTGATTCGCCGTCGCCATTGTCAGATCCACAGAGCTCTCTCTCTTTCTTCTCAATTGGAAAATGGAATTGGACGCGACGCAAAGAGAGAGCTTTTCTCCTTCTCCTTCTTCTTCTTCTTCTTGTTTCTCTGTCTGTCACTCGCGCCCAATTCTTTCTTACTATTTTACTACTTTGCGTGTTAATCCCTGATATTTTCCATTATTTCACTCCAGTCCAATTTTATTCATTTTTGTGTAATGTATTTATTCTTATTCTTATTGTTGGTTGTTTGTTATACATGTATAGGAAAATGGAACTTTTTTCGACTAAGAATATTACAATGTAAGAAAGGTCATAGTATAAGCAAATTATGTGTAAGTATTATAGGAAATAATAAAGATCATAAAATATGATTGGAACAAACTGCAAATTCTGAAGGTTGTAACCGAAAAAGATGTCAATTGGATTTGACTACTTGAGTTATCGTGGATCTAAGCCTAATAATGTAGAAAGTCAACGCTGTTTGTGCGTTCAGAAACTTAACATGCAAATGCAATCTAAATAATAAAAATAATAACTAAAATGATATTTGTACTTAAAGAATTCATAAATTTTTAAATAATATATTAGCACACGAAATAGTATTTTCTTTACTTTCGTTATTGTAAAATGACATGATATATTAGCACATGAAATAGTATTTTCAAACTTGAAAAATGACTCGAGTTTCTGTTCATATAACTAAAATCTCACTCAATAAGGAATAGTTAGATTGAAGAGGTTCATATACCCACAAATTCGTTATTTATTCATTAACATTCAGTAAGGCTAAATTTGGAAAAATCAAACTGCCAACCTCTAAAATCCTTTAAAAACAGTATTTAAGCAGCTATTCAGCACAAATCGTCTCAAAGTCATTTAACAATCTCTCTCCTCTCTCTCAAACTAATTCTAATGGCTCTCAAAAAGATCAATTTCCTTCTAATGTTCTGCTTCATGAATCTCTTGTCTGTGTCACTAGGTAAACCGGCCAGTCAGGCCAACCTTGCAGACGGGGACGAAACCGTTATAATTGTACTTTTGGGTATGTTTGTTATAATAATTATGGGTTTTCTCATGGTTGGAAAATTACAAGCGAGACAATTCTATTGGGCCCACTCTCGACAAGGAGATTATTACGAGCCAAGTAACGGTCTTCACTCTTGCGGATATTGAGATTTTTACGTTTGGGTCCTTAGAAGATACTTGCATTACAAAAGGAGATTACAATAATGCGTACAAAGGTTGTTTGCCTGACGGGCGTAAGGTGGCGATAAAACGTTCTACAAAAAGAGGATGTAAATATGAGCTTGCCTTTCAAATTGAACTGAGTGTCCTAACAGAGGTCTGCCATGAAAACCTGACCAACCTAATCAGTTATTGCACGGAAGACGATGAGCGCATGCTTGTATTTGAGTATATGAATAATGGGGCTTTATATGACCAACTTTACAACACAACATCCCGTCCCGACTCTCCATTTATCACATGGAGACTACGAATCAAAATCCTTTCGGATTGCGCGAGAGGGATTGAATGGCTTCACAAGCACGCAAATCGAGGGATAGTCCATCGGGATATTACAGCTTCCAATATTATGCTAGATGAAAATTGGAACGCGTGCATCTCAAAATTTAGGGTTTGCCTCGATCGGGCCCGGACTGGGAACAGAACGCATGGATGCGGACGAAATTGTCGGTACAATCGGATACCGAGATTCAGACTACAATTCTGCTACTTGCAGTGTGACCCTTAAAAGTGATGTTTACAGTTTTGGAGTTATTATGATAGAGATGCTTACTGCCGACAACGTGTACGATGAGGATAGAGACATGATCTTTGCTGATTTTATAGCACCTAAGATTATTGCTGGAAAGTTACGAATAAATCATAACTTTTATTTATCAAAAATAAAAGCTTAACTTTCCATGCGAAAAAAGATGCTGGTTAGAACAAAAACTAGTTGAACTATATTGAGTAATGACTATTACATGTTCTAATTATGGTTATTGACTCAGATAAGTGAGCTTTAGTTGACGAATCTAATTTTGTTCAATATTTCTATTTATAGGAAATTCTAATGTCAAAACATTAGAGAACTGGCATGACAGAGCTTGTAACTTCTTATATTTCCTTCAGAAAAATTTACATATCCATCAATATAATTGTACATTTTCTTCTGAAAAAGCTTTATGA
This sequence comes from Juncus inflexus, assembly GCA_024447665.1. Classification (NCBI taxonomy): domain Eukaryota; kingdom Viridiplantae; phylum Streptophyta; class Magnoliopsida; order Poales; family Juncaceae; genus Juncus; species Juncus inflexus. Next base: position 9,249,049 of record JAJHPC010000003.1, read on the forward strand.
TCATTTATATCTTAACTGAAAATCAGAAATTAGCCGGATATAACAACACTAATCCATTTTTGTACAAAATTAATGTGAGCTAATTATTCTATATTAGTTTTAACTTTTAAGAATACTGACTATGTGACCTTCTAAGAATATATTTTTTTTAGGAAATGATGTTTGTAAGAATATGATATTTGAAGAATAATAAACATCAAGATAATTCCTTGCCCTGATCAATAATCAATAGTGAAATATAATGGTTGTTATGCAGTAAAATATATCCATAAATAAACTTCCCAATTGACTGAAAGTTTGTGGTTATATGAGTGCTCAAATCAGATGATATATTCTAAGACTTAGTTAGATGTGTGATTTCCTACTGTGGTTCAAGAAATGAATACAGAACAGTTTTACGGAGGAAAAATATCTCCTTTGTTAATAGAAATGGATGGCACAAAAAGCCAAAATGCTGAAATTTAGTTAACACTTAAACATCATTATCACTTGATTTTGTAACAGAAAAGTTGAAATTAGTTTCACAATTCAACATCATCTTAACACTATCACAGCTGCCTTGTTAATTGTTATACAGATAAGGAAAATATTTCTACCAAAATCTCACAAACACTAAAAAATAAAAAATCATATATGAAATATGATGCCATAGAGATAGTATCTCTGCTGTTGCTTCCGTAGTGTATGCCAAAGGAAGGCTAGAGAAGGCTGGCTCTGACAAGGCCAAACTTAAGTCTGCTAATTCTTGCTTTACAGGTCTTTCCCTATTTAACTTGGGATACACTATCGTATTAATCATAATAATGGCATTTCCAGACCCAGTGAAGCACGTGACGGTATTGCTAGGTGTTTGAGCTTAGACCTATATTAAATTCTAATTATCTAAATTAATTTTTCATTTTTCATTTCTCTTTTCGATCGGATGATTGAATATAGAGTTGCACGGCAACTGATTCTGGTGCTTAGCACAATTTTGGAGTTTATTTTCTTTTTCTTTTTTTTATTTGGGTGATATGATATAGATGCCCGTGCATCATCGCAAATGCGAATTTGATTTTTTTTTTTTTTTTGGGTATATTTGTGAATGGTACAAATGTGAATGATGTGATGGCCGTGTGGCAGAAAAAGCTAGTGATTTGAATATTAGAATGTTTTTCCTTTTATATTTTTTTTTTCTATTGCTTTTCTTTTGAAGAGTTTTTTTCTATTGCTTGATACTCTGAGACGCCTTTATATATGTATACAAGATTCACTTGATTTGACCGTTTGTACTTCTGTTTGGTAAAAAAACATAGATTAGTTACAAGTCCGCCTTCAAAGACAATATATATTTCCTCCTGTACAAAGAAAAGTTTCATGCATGCACCTACAAAATATCGAAACATCAATAACTATACCCGCAAAACATGGAAAATAGCTTCTTTTGCTAGATGTCTTTGGTAAAAGTTTCCTTTTTAATGAATTAAGTAGGGATCATAAAATCTCTCTCCCAATGATAAATTAGATAAAGAAATTCATTAGTACAAAATATTTGGTCACTTTAGGAAAAAAAGGTAAAAAAGACCCCCCTTAAAATTTTATAAGATATAACATTTTATACAAATATAATGTGTGATATATAATATAGTTTTCACGTAACAACGGTTTGGTCTATGACACTATTTCTTTGAGAGAATTTGTGAACGGATTTGCGATTGTTGATATATCCTTTATTATAAAAAAATATTGTTAAATTAACAACTATTAAATTATCCTTATTTATCAACTAATAGATCCTAAGAGAAACAACTTTCAATATTCACCAATAACCTTTAATGAAATCCAATAAAAATCCCAATAGAGATGCATATATACCTCGGGTGAATGAATTACTTAAATAATACAACAATATATGTAAATTAGTATTACAATAATATATGTACAACAATAATACAACAATATATGTAGAAAAATAATACAACCTTATATGTACAATAGTAATACAACAATATATGTACAATAATACAACAATGTGCATTAAAAAAATATAATACAACAATATATGAACAACAAAATATAATAATATATTTTGTCAAAAAAAATATAATAGTATATGTTACAAATATTTTTTTTGAGTGGTAAGCATTTGCTTACGCCATATTAATGTTAAAATAAAAAGCGTTACATCAAATATTTACATGGATATGAGCAATAGAAAAACCAAAAAAAAAAAAAAAAAGTGAATGATTCTAGAGAAAACCCTATGATCTTAAAAAGAAAAAGAAAAAAAGTTTGAAGGTTTTTGATAAATACCGAAAAGTTAGGTTTTTTACGAAGAATTTCCCTTAAATGTATAAAGAGGATAAATTCTCATTTTGGTTGTCGAGTCGGCCAAACTTACTCAAAAGCTACTCCATTGAGAAACAAACGTTGAACGATGACGATGATCATAAATGTGACCATAATAATGATTGGAATTACAGAAAACCTTATAAACATCTTAATAACGACACCATTTTGTCTAATCGGCTTCCACATTGCCCAAAAAGCAACAAAAAACAGAATACCTGCATAGACGAGCCCAAACATAATGCCTAGCAGATACAATCGCCCGTAGAAAGGAGTAAAGGAACTGGTGGGACATATTATCAAGCCAACAAAACCTAGAATAGCGCATGCCAATGCAATTTTCAGTACATTTATTACGTTTTTGTCCCCATCTTTCTCAATATATCTCATGCTATTGGCATATTTTTGCTTAGTAATTTCAGTTTCTCCAATAACCATAATATGATGCTCCAAATTTGTATTGGCGGAGATCAGGTGGTATTTTTGTTGATTCATGTTTTTTTGGAAGGTGAATGATTTCTGTTTTCAGTAGAACTATTAGAGTTGTAATTAATAGACGACCTCTATTCCACTATGACATTCAAATTATTGTTTTTTTAAGAATAACAAACAAAGTATTGTTAGGAACCGACTTTTTTTAGAAAGTTTTCTTAGTCAAGTTACAATTTTCCAAACGGAACGATTATTTTTAGGTAAATGTTGTTGCCCAGCTCCAAAAATATGGTTTTTTTCTTAACTAACACGGTTCGTAATTTTGCATGAATATAATTTAGTTGAAATGTTCGAGAAACATCATAGAGGTATCGACTGGTCGGATGATATCCGACCAATTCGTATTCCTATTTAAAAGAATCCATATTTGAATAAATCTATCTGTATTAGACCGAATATGGCTACAGATAGTTTCATTTGAATACGGATATAGATACAAGATACAGATAATTTACGCGTACGCACTATTTGATATTCGAATATTATTTGTTTTTGGATATTTCGCTATATATCAGATACATACACAAATATTTATATGGATATAGATATTTTATATTTTCAGATACGTATACGAGTACAGATATTATCCATATCCATATTAATATAAATATATATCTGTCATTTGCTATAATATAAATTTTAGCAGAATATCGTCCATATGCAAGCTAAAATATTCATTTAAATATCCAAAATACATGCACATTAATATTCGTATGCGGTGAATTTCTACCCTAATTTGGTGCATATTATTGGTGTATAATATTTGGTGTATATTATCTACACCAATAACAATACATGGTTGGCATTTTTAGTTTTTCATATTCTAAAAAATAGCGTCAGAATGCTTAAAGTTGTTTCTGGTCTTTAAATACGAATCAAATGGTTTCCAAAAATCACGGCTCATAGTCGTGTTCAAATACTAATGTAAATTGACATGACTAGATTACTGGCTAAAACATAATTGATTTTTTTTTTAATTTCATGTTATTATGATTTCAATTTAAAAAAATTCCCGCTTAAGTATGTGAAAATATACCATATAATAGAATATGTGAAAAGAATGCTAGTGTAAGAAAATATATCTTTAAATAATTAGATTTAAATAATGAGATGTTTAAAATAATTAGAACCTGATTAACCTGATTTATTCTTGACCTTTGCTATGCTATTAGCTTTTAGCTTTGAAGTATCTTAATTTTGTTTATATCAGTTTGCTTTTGCTCAGTTTAATATTGGTTCATATTAATTTTGCCTTCATATCAAAGTGTTTCATACAGTTTATTTTATTTCGTTCCATATCAGTTTAATAATTTAATTTTGCTACATTTCAAATTAGGTGATTATTAGTTGATTAACTACAAGGGTATAAAGGTGATTAATTACAAGGATATAATTGGTACTTAACTGCAGCTGTATGCATGCCATATATCTCAACTCAACCATCTTGATTGCTATAAAAAAAGATTATTGCTTCCACTCAACTGACTTCAAGAGAATTTTTATTGGAATTTAACATTTTGATGATTCAATTTTGGTGAATCAATAGTATTGTGTTTGGGTTTAACATATGACCGGGACGACATTGTATTTGCGCAATTTTTGAGATGTGTTATTTTGGGTAAAAATAAAATTGCTATATAAATGGTTGTACAAAGGAAAAACTGGATATACGTAATTAAAGTATATTGGACTAAATTGGAATGAAATATGATGATATAATTTTGCGATTGATACAATTTTATCCATATTGGAATGAGACATTAGAATAAATAAAGAAATTAATTTTGCTTAAATCGAACAAGAATATAATTAAAAGGATTAATTTTTTTTAATTCAATATGTGCGTAATTTCATCAAAAGAAAAACAATATGTGCGTAATTAAAAAGGATTAAATAATAAATTTGGCTTTAAATAGTTTTTTCAAAGTCTATATTTTGAGATATCAATATTATATTCATAGTTTCCTCTGTTTTGTTCAAACACCCCTTTTTGATACTTTCATATAATTTTACGTAACTTCCTGCACTCATAGCTTCCTGATGTTCACACATTAGCTTCCTGCAACCATGGCTTCCTAAACCTGCTCAAAACTACGCTAGCAAACAGGCCCTAAATAATTTAACAAACCCCTACTAGATTGTTCCCAAAAAAACTCTTATAAAGTAGAAATCATTAAACATCATTCTAAAATTCTTGAATCAGTATGCATGCCTGAGCGTTATAAGTTATAAAAACTGTTCATTTTGAGCCTTGATTGACGTGAGATCTCAAAATATATATTGTTAAACACATATCAAAAGTGACTAAGGAATCACATGAAATACATATATATGTGGATGAACATTATACCAGACCAAAGCGGATGCCCAAATCAGAGTACACGTTTGCAACATATCTCGAGGTATTTTGCCTTCATTGTTCATGATATCCTGGCACAGACCCTTTGTTCATAACAAGAGCGCAACAATTGTATGATCCTTATTTTTGGCGGCCAGATGAAGCGGTGTATTCCCATCATTGTCCCTGGCATTTATCATCTTTGATGCTCTTATCCGTGATTTACTAATAGACGTTACAATTTTCTATCTACCATAGATGACTGCAACATGAAGACAATTTCTTTTGTCACCGTCCAATAGTTTGTCAGAATCTGGGCACTTACTCAAGATGGCTTCCAATGACGGAAACATTTCCCATCCGGGCAGCAACGTGCACCGGATAAGACCCATTTGAGTCTTTTACGAATGCCTGAAAAGAGTTTTTATCTAATAACATTAACATCGTCACTGTGTTTGAAGTCATCGCAGAAGCTGCGTAGTGGAGAGGAGTATTATTTTCATTATCGACTTCTTTTGCAAGATCTTCCTTCCGCCTGTTCAGTAGTAATTGTGTTATACGTGTTAATAACAAGCATCGAGGTATAAACATTCATCTTATTACCTTCCAACTTTTTATTGATGTGTCAAAAATTGAATTGAGAATTCATGCGTTGCCTTAATTCACTCTCCCATTAAGCAGCATCACTTGATGAGATCAAAAGGATGATATGGAAACTACAGATACTTGAAGATATCAACTATTACAAATGTTGCCAGACTACTTTCGATAAAAAGATTATAGCTAGAATATTTTTGATAAATATATCTAGATATCAATTTTCTTTTTTATTCTCAAAAGTAAATATCAATTATTATTGTCTCTAAAATACAAGATTTAATGTTTTAAGAGAAAATATACCAAATGTAAGAACCGAAATACCCACACGCACACACATAGTATCACAACCCTTATACGTCACTAACGATCAAATATGTAGTGTTTGATCATGAGATTATCATTTTTATTTGTATGGATAGATTATAACCAACATATTTTCATCCAACATTTATATATTTACCATACCTTTTAGGTATAGGGGATGAATTCGTAGTGACCACCTCTGGAGCTCTATCTTCCTCAAAACTACAATTGACCAGAAGAGGCGCTCTCAATATAATCCTAATCCTAATTCATTTATAGTTCACGGCTTGAAGAGAGATTAGTTAGCCCCCACCAATGATAATGTACTTTCTACATTTTCAATATTCCAAGTTGAGTCCTTATTTTACTCAGTGATTAATTCATCTTTTCTTAATTGCTGGCTATTTACAAATGTGGATGATGAAACCTGAGGTCAGTAAGGCTCAGATCAAAACTTCCAATCTCATTTCTTATATACCCTCTACTTCATCACAGCCCCATATCCCAATAATCCCACCATCCACACATGCTCTTAATAAAAAGGAAACTATAGCCATAGAGATCCCTAAAATGCAAGATGATACAGATCAAGCTATCACCCTCATGTCCCCAATCTCACAAAGACAGCCTTATATTCCTCCGAAAGACCTTGAGGAAGAAGATGTGTTAGTTGAAGAACACCGGATAGAGGGAGAGCTTCTTCTTCTCGAATACAACACTGACCAGACAACACAGCAGAAGAAGGATGAAGGCACAGAAGTTTCCGAACCACTCAAGTATAAACCATCCAACCAAAAGAAATGCTTCGTACCAAGGAGAAGTCCCAGGCTACAAGAAAACCAACCAGCAAATTACACATCAATAATAGAAAAAGAACAATTAGTGCAATACAAAGAAACTACTCATGGGTTTAACAAAAGAGATGGTAAACATAACCAGTTTTTACTAGAAAATAGCATACCACGATTCTCACAACGGAAGAAATTCATAGGTGTTGCGGAAACTTATGAGGCGATAACGGCAGTTGGCTACAAAATAAGTGCAGAATTAGACGATAAAATTCAGGCACTAGCTGAGAAAAGTTTGCACTGAAAAAGTGTGAACAAAGAAAAGCAAATATTAATAATAATAAATAAATGAAATTCAAAATTTTTTAAATAATTGGTTGGAATGTGAGGAGGCTAAATGACAGAGAAAAAAAGAAAAGAAGTAAGAAATAATCTCAAAGGAGAAAATGCTCACATAATATATTTTCAGGAGAGTAAGATGGAAACCTACACAGACAAGATACAAAAAGAAGTAGTAGGGCAAGGTTTAAATAAGTTTACCCATCTTCCTTCTCATGGTGCCTCTGGGGGAATCATATTAACATGGAATAAAAATTAGTGTTACAGGAGTCTATGGCCCCCAATCCTTACAAGAAAAAAGATCTTTTGTAAGTGAAATTGAAAATTTAAATGATGATCATGAAATACCTTGGATAATATTTGGGGATTTCAACCTGGTATCCTCCATCTCAGAGAGATCTGGACCGAGCAATGATGTCCAGATTTTCAACTCCATGATAAATAACCTCAGCCTACTAAATCCTCCTCTAAATAAATCTTAACTTTCCATGCGAAAGAAGATGCTGGCTGGAACAAAAACTAGTTGAACTATATTGAGTAATGACTATTACATGTTCTAATTATGGCTATTGACTCAGATAAGTGAGCTTTAGTTGACGAATCTAATTTTGTTCAATATTTCTATTTATAGGAAATTCTAATGTCAAAACATTAGAGAACTGGCATGACAGAGCTTGTAACTTCTTATATTTCCTTCAGAAATATTTACATATCCATCAATATAATTGTACATTTCCTTCTGAAAAAGCTTTATGATCATTTATATCTTAACTGAAAATCAGAAATTAGCCGGATATAACAACACTAATCCATTTTTGTACGAAATTAATGTGAACTAATTATTCTATATTAGTTTTAACTTTTAAGAATACTTACTATGTGACCTTCTAAGAATATATTTTTTTAAGGAAATGATGTTTGTAAGAATATGATATTTGAAGAATAACAAACATCAAGATAATTCCTTGCCCTGATCAATAATCAATAATGGAATATAATGGTTATTATGCAGTAAAATATATCCATAAATAAACTTCCCAATTGACGGAAAGTTTGTTGTTATATGAGTGCTCAAATCAGATGATATATTCTAAGACTTAGTTAGATGTGTGATTTCGTACTGTGGTTCAAGAAATGAATACAGAACAGTTTTACGGAGGAAAAATATCTCCTTTGTTAATAGAAATGGATGGCACAAAAAGCCAAAATGCTGAAATTTAGTTAACACAAAAAGCCAAAACTGGAAAAAGAACACCAAGAATTATACGACTTTTTTTTTTTCTAGCATTATTTATGAAAATAATTCAGCAAATAAAGTTGTTTTGAAAAAATTAGGTAACTGCGCTACCGCCATCGGTGGTGGCGGTAGATACCTTCTACCGCCACCATCAATGGCGGTAGTGTGATAATTTTCAAAATTTTCAAAATTTCCCGTAAAACAGGGTAATTAGATACAAATTAGGCTCTACCGCCAGGCCTTCTGGCGGTAGTGGCGTTGTTGTAATTTTTTCCTGATCCAATCGGGTATCAAACCCGTTAATAATAATAAAAAAATATAAAAAATAAAAATTTACCTCTACCGCGGGCCCTCGGCGTAGAGGTATTTTTTTTTTTTTTTTTTTTTTTTTTAACGGATTTGATACCCGATTGGATCAAAAAAAATTACAACAATGCCACTACCGCCGAAGGCTCGCGTAGAGGCTAATTTGTATCTAATTACCCTATTTTAATTCCATTGACGGAAAATTTTGAAAATTAAGCACTACTGCCATTAGGCGGCGGTAGAAGGTCTCTAGCGCCACCACAGATGGCGGTAGTGCTAGTTACCTAATTTTTTTCAAAACAGTGCTATTTGCTGAATTATTTTCAAAAATAATGCTAAAAAAAAAAAAAGTCGAATTATACCGGGACCCAAATCTCTCTCTCTCTCTCTCTCTCTCCCCCTCTCTCCCAACCCAAATCTCAACTCTCCTTCTCCTTCTCCTTCTCCTTCTCCCTCTCGCAGCCAGCATCAATGGCCTCCCCTTCCATCTCCGGCGAACCTACAGCTCCCGTAGGATCCTCTATCCCTCTCATTGTACAACCCACCCTTCCCTCCAACCAACACACATCTCCCGCCGGATCTTCTACCTCTCTCATTCTGCAACCCACCCTTCCCTCCGTACAACCGACCAGTCAGATCGGATCCCCTGTCCCCCCTCTCACTCAACAATCCACCATTCTTTCTTCCGGTCTGAGCACAACTCAGATCGGATCCCCTGTCCCCCCTCCCACTCAACCATCCACCATTCTTTCTTCCGGTCCGAGCACAACTCGGATCGGATCCCCCGTCCCCCCTCTCACTCAACGATCCACCATTCTTTCTTCCGGTCTGAGCACAACTCAGATCGGATCCCCTGTCCCCCCTCCCACTCAACCATCCACCATTCTTTCTTCCGGTCTGAGCACAACTCAGATCGGATCCCCTGTCCCCCCTCTCACTCAACGATCCACCATTCTTTCTTCCGGTCTGAGCACAACTCAGATCGGATCCCCTCTCCTGCCTCTACCTCTACAAGCCGTTCTTCCTCCCGATCAGAACACAACTTCGGTTGGTTCCGTCATCGATCAGAACATAACTCCAATTGGTTCCGTCATTATTCCTTCCGATCAGAACAGAACTCAGGTCGGTTCCGTCACTCTTCCTTCCGATCAGAATACAACTCCGGCCAACCTACAACTCACTCTTCCCGCCACTCAAACAAGAGGACCTATAGGACCGCTCGGCCTTCCCAACCAGCAAGCGAACACTTTTCCCGCCTACCCAGCTTCTATCGGATCCTTGAGTCCTCCTCAGACCAACCAATCCCCTGCCTTCTCCAGTCAGCTCTCCTTCAATGGATCAAACTACCCCAATGCACTCTTGCCTAGAGCCGTTTCAAGAATTCATCGTACTGGACTAACACCTCGATTCTCAAACGCTCAGTCCAGAGAATGGAACTATCAAACGGACGACCTTGAGTCGGGTTTGCCGGTACCGGTGCCGGCATCCGTCGGCTTTCTGCTCTACGATAAATTCCCGTCATCTTTTTGGAGACTCGCGCTGGTAATAATGCTCTCTGTCGCATATTCAGTTGGGTATTTAATTGTAATCGGTATTGCAATCTATCGGACTTGGTCCAGGGAAGCAAATCACGCACTGGTACTATTTTCACACTTTTTATTAGTTTTTGTTGATTAATTCCTTATTTTGCTTGTTTGGAGGGATTTTTGAATTCATTCGGTTTTATTTGCTGGTTTGGAGGGAGTGATGAGTGAGGATTCTCTGTGGCCGGCCACATAAAACCTTCTCATCATAGTCCATTGATGTATGGCTGTGATGAGAAGGCTTCATATGGCCGGCCACAGAGAATCCTCTCTCCATCTCCACAGTCTGAATAACTTTTTTTAATTATTTTGAATGCTGGTATAGAATTCTGTGAATTAAGTAATGATCAATTGTCTAAATATTTGATAAAGTCTAGTATTTGAGGAGTCTAAGTGTCAGTGCCACAAATAATCAGTAGTCATGTGGAAAAGTCATTTTTTTTTCTCTCTTTGAATGCTCTCTGATGGGAAATGAAACACTAAAATCCCTCATATTTTAAACTATATATTAAATATTATTTTAAAAATAATGTTAACAAATTATTAATATAAAATAAAATATATAAACACAAGAAATTAATTTATAATTACTACAAAATTAACATAATCATTAAAAATTAAAAATATTATTAATATATAATTAGTAATTAACATAATTAATATATAATAGACTTATTACTGAATTAATAATATCATAAATATATTATTGGCATAATAAAGTAGCACATAAATATACAAACTAATTGTTTATTAATTTATTATTAGTTTATTTATTTATTATTAATAATTATTCTAATTATAAATTAATTTATTGTGTTAAATTAGTAGGCATAAGTTATGTATTACAAATTTTATTTTATATTATAATATTAAAAAAATATGAACTTTCTTAGAATATTAAAAAAATTATTTAGTTAGGGTTTTTTTGAAGAATATTCTAAAAATAAAAAAAAGATTAAGTGAGGGTTTTTTTTGAAAAACTTTCTAAATAGAATATTCTAAAAAGAGCATCTATGAAGTTATGATTTAAAAAAAAAAAAAAAACCCTTATTTTAATTCCCTATTCATTTAACATTAATTATCAAAATTAATTAATTTATTTATTTTAACACAAATAGTTTCTTTTTAATTTTTTCAGCCATTGTCATACTGTTCTTTTGTGATCCTATCCTTGGCATCTGCCGTTGCTTCCGTAGTGTATGCCAATGCAAGGCTGAAGAAGGCTGGCTCTGACAAGGCCAAACTCAAGTCTGCTCATTCTTGCTTTACAGGTCTTTCCCTATTTAACTTGGGATACACTATCGTATTAATCATAATAATGGCATTTCCAGACCCAGTGAAGCACGTGACGGTATTGCTACGTGTTTGAGCTTAGACCTATATTAAATTCTAATTATCTAAATTAATTTTTCATTTCTCTTTTCGATCGGATGATTGAATATAGAGTTGCACGGCAACTGATTCTGGTGCTTAGCACAATTTTGGAGTTTATTTTATTTTTCTTTTTTTTATTTGGGTGATATGATATAGATGCCCGTGCATCATCGCAAATGCGAATTTGATTTTTTTTTTTGGGTATATTTGTGAATGGTACAAATGTGAATGGTATAAATGTGAATGATGTGATGGCCGTGTGGCAGAAAAAGTTAGTGATTTGAATATTAGAATGTTTTTCTGTTTATATTTTTTTTTATATTGCTTTTCTTTTGAAGAGATTTTTTCTATTGCTTGATACTCTGAGATGCCTTTATATATGTATACAAGATTCACTTGATTTGACCGTTTGTACTTCTGTTTGGTAAAAAAACATAGATTAGTTACAAATCCGCCTTCAAAGACAATATATATTTCCTCCTGTACAAAGAAAAGTTTCATGCATACACCTACAAAATATCGAAACATCAATAACTATACCCTCAAAACATGGAAAATAGCTTCTTTTGCTAGACGTCTTTGGTAAAAGTTTCCTTTTTAATGAATTAAGTAGGGATCATAAAATCTCTCTCCCAATGATAAATTAGATAAAGAAATTCATTAGTACAAAATATTTGGCCACTTTAGGAAAAAAAAATAAAAAAGACCCCCCTTAAAATTTTATAAGATATTTTTATACAAATATAATGTGTGATACATAATATAGTTTTCACGTAACAACGGTTTGGTCTATGACACTATTTCTTTGAGAGAATTTGTGAACGGGTCTGCGATTGTTGATATATCCTTTATTATAAAAAAATATTGTTAAATTAACAACTATTAAATTATCCTTATTTATCAACTAATAGATTCTAAGAGAAACAACTTTCAATATTCATCAATAACCTTTAATGAAATCCAATAAAAATCCCAATAGAGATGCATATATACCTCGGGTGAATGAATTACTTAAATAATACAACAATATATGTAAATTAGTATTACAATAATATATGTACAACAATAATACAACAATATATGTAGAAAAATAATACAACCGTATATGTACAATAGTAATACAACAATATATGTACAATAATACAACAATGTGCATTAAAAAAATATAATACAACAATATATGAACAACACAAAATAATAATATATTTTGTCAAAAAAAATATAATAGTATATGTTACAAATATTTTTTTTGAGTGGTAAGCATTTTCTTACGCCATATTAATGTTAAAATAAAAAGCGTTACATCAAATATTTACATGGATATGAGCTATAGAAAAACCAAAAAAAAAAAAAAAAAAAAAGTGAATGATTCTAGAGAAAACCCTATGATCTTAAAAAGAAAAAGAAAAAAAGTTTGAAGGTTTTTGATAAATACCAAAAAGTTAGGTTTTTTCCGAAGAATTTCCCTTAAATGTATAAAGAGGATAAATTCTCATTTTGGTTGTCGAGTAGGCCAAACTTACTCAAAAGCTACTCCATTGAGAAACAAACGTTGAACGATGACGATGATCATAAATGTGACCATAATAATGATTGGAATTACAGAAAACCTTATAAACATCTTAATAACGACACCATTTTGTCTAACCGGCTTCCACATTGCCCAAAAAGCAACAAAAGACAGAATACCTGAATAGACGAGCCCAAAGATAATGCCTAGCAGATACAATCGCCCGTAGAAAGGAGTAAAGGAACTGGTGGGACATATTATCAAGCCAACAAAACCTAGAATAGCGCATGCCATTGCAATTTTCAGTGCATTTATTACGTTTTTGTCCCCATCTTCCTCAATATATCTCATGCTATTGGCATATTTTTTCTTAGTAATTTCAGTTTCTCCAATAACCATAAAATGATGCTCCAAATTTGGATTGGCGGAGATCAGGTGGTATTTTTGTTGATTCATGTTTTTTTGGAAGGTGAATAATTTCTGTTTTCAGTATAACTATTAGAGTTGTAATTAATAGACGACCTCTATTCCACTATGACATTCAAATTATTGTTTTTTTAAGAATAACAAACAAAGTATTGTTAGGAACTGACTTTTTTTAGAAAGTTTTCTTAGTCAAGTTACAATTTTCCAAACGGAACGATTATTTTTAGGTAAATGTTGTTGCCCAGCTCCAAAAATATGGTTTTTTTCTTAACTAACACGGTTCGTAATTTTGCATGAATATAATTTAGTTGAAATGTTCGAGAAACATCATAGAGGTATCGACAGGTCGGATGATATCCGACCAATTCATATTCCTATTTAAAAGAATCCATATTTGAATAAATCTATCTGTATTAGACCGAATATGGCTACAGATAGTTTCATTTGAATACGGATATAGATACAAGATACAGATAATTTACGCGTACGCACTATTTGATATTCAAATATTATTTATTTTTGGATATTTCGCTATATATCAGATACATACACAAATATTTATATGGATATAGATATTTTATATTTTCAGATATGTACTGTACAGATATTATCCATATCCATATTAATATAAATATATATCTGTCATTTGCTATAATATAAATTTTAGCAGAATATCGTCCATATGCAAGCTAAAATATTCATTTAAATATCCAAAATAAATGCACATTAATATTCGTATGCGGTGAATTTCTACCCTAATTTGGTGCATATTATTGGTGTATATTATCTACACCAATAACTTATGGTATTATGCCCTAGGCCAAAATGTTTGTGACCTAGATGATGGATTGTAATAACAAACATAATATTTATTCTAAGATATTTCATATAATATGTGCGTATAGATTATTTTAATATAATTAAAATAGACCATGAATATGCAATTCAGCTTTATGTTATCAAAGTGCGTGACTTTGATAGTAAAACTATAAAGTGTTATGAATGCTATTCTAAATCGTCCCTGGTCATTTATAGGATATTTGTGGAGACAAATATACTTGCGGATACGTATAAATATATATTTATATACAAGCTATAAATGTACACCAGTATATTAGTTGACTGATGATTATGTTTTACTGATCATGGATAAATAGTTATCAAGTCATTAACATATGTATATGTTAGAGGCCATATATTGGACTGACCCGCCGTAAGAATGCTACATGTTTTACGTCATTAGCGATTCTTGTAACATAAAGTATTTATAGTCCTTTGACCTGAGATTGTCTCGGTTCTCAACATGAGTAATTTTATACTTTAATATAATCTAACACTGCCTTTAATCGGGTGGTCATAACGGTTACGATTAGGTATACAATGAATCATGTAGAGGGATGAGTGCAATCAAGACGGGATTTGTTCCTCTCATAAATGAGAGAGATATCTTTAGGCCTCTTGTTGAATTGAACTGAAGAAATGTATGGCCATACTCAAATGAATTAATAAGAGTTATTAATGTCATTTGTTCTTGTTCAGTTTAATTTGGGATCAAGAAATATTAATCGATTAATATAAGGATGGCGTATTACATGCCTTGTGATCGATATAGATATCGCACGACAAAGGGACTAAATACGTGATTGTTGATTAGGTAAATCGGATCACCGATATTCACTTAAATTGGGTAGTCATGATGCCTTGCTAGAGTCCGCTCATGATTTATAGACTGTCAAGTCTATTGCCAACATTAAGTGAACCTACAGGGTCACACACAAATAACAAACTGAAACGGGCGCAGAAAATCCTAGCGACTTATATGATGAGTTGCATAAGAATGTCACAAAATATATTGTCATCTTATGTGATAAGATGTGATATATATGTATATAAAGACTATGAGCACAAAAGATCATGTAATCTAGAAGAGTCTAGATGATGACATATGGATAATGATGAGTGATGTCATACACATCTTTTAGTGTGAGGAGACATGACCCTTCACCTCTATATAAGGATATAGAGGGCTCCAAATTCAATAGACCAAATCATTCTTTCTCTCATTATTTCTCATTCTCTTTTGTGAGACAAAAGAGAGAAAAATATCCTTTCTCATTTGTGTGACAAAATTACGAAAGGGTGCTTTCTTTTTTGTATAACTACGAAATGGTGCCATCTTTTGTATGACAAAATAAAAGGGTGCGATTATATGAGAGGAATTATATACATCTTTTGTGAGATAAAATAAGAAGAGTTTTTGCAAGAGGAGAACAAGTTACTAGCATATATATTGTTCTTCTTCCCGTTTTAAGAAGTTTGTTCGTGTGGACACCGGTAGAGGCGTTCGTACTTTCGGCGCTTGTGATCTATTTGGCCTAAGAAGATGAGAATGGTTTGTTGAGAGTTTTGGTTGAGACCGATTGCGTGTGCGATAGATGACTTCTGCACGACCCGACCTAGACGGCCTAGACAGACCGAAAATCGGTTAGGATGGTAACCGGTTTAGAGGCGCATGGACAATATGCATGGTTTGAGCGTCACGGATTAAGCGTAATCTAAAAGGTATTATTAAGATTTATTTCTTTGATTTAACCGATACGCACGGATTCTCGGATTGGTTTTGGATGAAATTTTTGTTTTCCGCTGCGTTATGCACGTCTGAAATCCAACAATAACAATACATGGTTGGCATTTTTAGTTTTTCATATTCTAAAAAATAGCGTCAGAATGCTTAAAGTTGTTTCTGGTCTTTAAATACGAATCAAATGGTTTCCAAAAATCACGGCTCATAGTCGTGTTTAAATACTAATGTAAATAGAGCATGACGAGATTACTTGCTAAAACATAATTGATTTTTTTTTTAATTTTATGTTATTATGATTTCAATTTAAAAAAAATTCCCGCTTAAGTATGTGAAAATAAACCATATAATAGAATATGTGCAAAGAATGCTAGTGTAAGAAAATATATCTTTAAATAATTAGATTTAAATAATTAGATGTTTAAAATATGGTTATGAATTATTTAATTTTTCTATTATCAATAAATCATAAGTTCAAAGTTTTAAACCTTTGGATATAATTATCCTTATCCTATTAATTTTCACATCTTGTTGAGCCTTCTTTTTTAACAGTATCATTGATTTTCTTTGGCCGTGCGCTCAAATTTTTTTTCCTCACAAATCTTAGTTTTTTTATTTTATTTTATAAAGTTTGTTGATATTATCGCAATGCATGTGGCGTTATTAACATAGAACGATATAATTGATTATAAGAAAATGAAAACAAACAAATCAACAAATTATTTTCTCATTTGAAATAGAATAAGTTTATTATTACATAGGCGCTCAAATCAGGTGAGAAAAGTTGATTCTCCTTTGTTAATATAAGTGGGAAAGCACAAAAAGACAAAATGGTGAAATTAGTTGGGTAATGCTATTCTCAACGCGCTGACAAATATTAAATATTAAATGAGGTATAATCTGACTATTTTATCTTTCCCCATTTTTGTCATTATTGTACTTTTTCTTTATTTCGATTATACCCTCTAACTCAATACAATGAAGAGAGGCTTTCTAGCCGGACACTGCAAAAGCCCCCAACTTCCTGGGGCCTGTTCGGATGCCTAGGATTCAATCACGGATTGCATAGGATTCCAGAGTTGATGTAGATGGTAAAACTGCTGTTCGGCTGTCAAAAAGGAAGTTACGTTTTCTATTTTGAAATAAGCTGTTCTTGTTCAATTGCTCTTTCTCTATTGTCTAAAGATGAATTCTTTGCCCTTGTTTATCTTTTATTTAATCGAGAATTGGTTTAAGAATTGATTATGCCATGGAAGAACAAAGAAAAATTGCTTTTTATGAGAAGCTTAGACTGCTACCCAAATATATTCAAAGAAAAAGGGAAAAACAGGCCAAAAATTGCAGAGATATCAACTATGTTAAGCATTCTAGAGTACATAATGCCATAAAATCGAAACAAATTTCAGGTATATGAAGGATTTAGCTGTAGATAATTAGAACCTCATTAACCTGATTTATTCGATTTTTTTTTTTCAAAATGGCACTGTTCACGAAAATAATTAAACAGTTAGCACTCGTTTGAAAAAAATTTGGAAACTAGCACTTCCGCCATCACTGTTGGCGGAACCAAAGTTGGTTCCGCCATAAGGGATGACGGAATCCATTATACCCCTGTTTGGCGCCCTAAAACCCCATTAATTAGCTAATTAACTGGTTCCGCCATCACCGATGGCACAGTGTCAGAGATTTTTCGAACAATTTTCCTGCGCGAGAAGTTACTGACATTGGTTCTGCCATCACCGATGGCGGAACCACTGTGGCATTTTCGCAATTAACGCTAGGGTTCAGTAGTTTTTTAGCAAAAAAAAAAAAAAAAAAAAAAAAAACTGGTTCCGCCACCACTGATGGCGGAACCAGTGCCAGTGATTTTTCCGAAACCAATGTCAGTAACTTCTCGCGCAGGAAAATTGTTCGAAAAATCTCTAGCACTGGTTCCGCCATCGGTGATGGCGGAACCAGTTAATTAGGGGTTTTAGGGCGCCAAACAGGGGTATAATGGGTTCCGCCATTGCTGATGGCGGAACCAACTTTGGTTCCGCCAACAGTGATGGCGGAAGTGCTAGTTTCCAAAAATTTTCCAAACGAATGCTAACTGTTTAATTATTTCCGTCAACAGTGCCATTTTGAAAAAAAAAATCGATTTATTCTTGACCTTTGCTATGTTATTAGCTTTTAGCTTTGAAGTATCTTAATTTTGTTTATATCAGTTTGCTTTTGCTCAGTTTAATATTGGTTCATATTAATTTTGCCTTCATATCAAAGAGTGTTTCATATAGTTTATTTTATTTCGTTCCATATCAGTTTAATAATTTAATTTTGCTACATTTCAAATTAGGTGATTATTAGTTGATTAACTACAAGGGTATAAAGGTGATTAATTACAAGGATATAATTGGTGCTTAACTGCAGCTGTATGCATGCCATATATCTCAACTCAACCATCTTGATTGCTATAAAAAAAAGATTATTGCTTCCACTCAACTGACTTCAAGAGAATTTTTATTGGAATTTAACATTTTGATGATTCAATTTTGGTGAATCAATGGTATTGTGTTTGGGTTTAACATATGACCGGTACGACATTGTATTTGCGCAATTTTTGAGATGTGTTATTTTGGGTAAAAATAAAATTGCTATATAAATGGTTGTATAAAGGAAAAACTGGATATACGTAATTAAAGTATATTGGACTAAATTGGAATGAAATATGATGATATGATTTTGCGATTGATACAATTCTATCCATATTGGAATGAGACATTAGAATAAATAAAGAAATTAATTTTGCTTAAATCGAACAAGAATAAATAAAGAAAAGGATTAATTTTTTTTAATTCAATATGTGCGTAATTTCATCAAAAGAAAAACAATATGTGCGTAATTAAAAATTATTAAATAATTAATTTGACTTTAAATAGTTTTTTCAAAGTCTATATTTTGAGATATCAATATTATATTCATAGTTTCCTCTGTTTTGTTCAAACACCCCTTTTTGATTCTTTCATATAATTTTACGTAACTTCCTGCACTCATAGCTTCCTGATGTTCACACATTAGCTTCCTGCAACCATGGCTTCCTAAACCTGCTCAAAACTACGCTAGCAAACAGGCCCTAAATAATTTAACAAACCCCTACTAGATTGTTCCCAAAAAAACTCTTATAAAGTAGAAATCATTAAACATCGTTCTAAAATTTTTGAATCAGTATGCATGCCTGAGCGTTATAAGTTATAAAAAGTGTACATTTTGAGCCTTGATTGACGTGAGATCTCAAAATATATATTGTTAAACACATATCAAAAGTGACTAAGGAATCACATGAAATACATATATATGTGGATGAACATTATACCAGACCAAAGCGGATGCCCAAATCGGAGTACACGTTTGCAATATCTGGAGGTATTTTGCCTTCATTGTTCATGATATCCTGGCACAGACCCTTTTTGATGCTCTTATCCGTGATTTACAAATAGACGTTACAATTTTCCATCTACCATAGATGACTGCAACATGAAGACAATTTCTTTTGTCACCATCCAATAGTTTGTCAGAATCTGGGCACTTACTCAAGATGGCTTCCAATGACGGAAACATTTCCCATCCGGGCAGCAACATGCACCGGATAAGACCCATTTGAGTCTTTTACGAATGCCTGAAAAGAGTTTTTATCTAATAACATTAACATCGTTGCGGTGTTTGAAGTCATCGCAGAAGCTGCGTAATGGAGAGGAGTATTATTTTCATTATCGACTTCTTTTGCAAGATCTTCCTTCCACCAGTTCAGTAGTACAAATGGCATTTCCAGACCCAGTGAAGCACGTGAAGGTATTGCTAGGTGTTTGAGCTGAGACCTATATTAAATTCTAATTATCTAAATTAATTTTTTATTTCTCTTTTGGATCGGATGATTGAATATAGAGTCGCACGGCAACTGATTCTGGTGCTTAGCACAATTTTGGAGTTTATTTTCTTTTCCTTTTTTTTATTTGGGTGATAATAGATGCCCGTGCATCTTCGCAAATGCGAATTTGAATTTTTTTTATTTTTTTGGGTATATTTGTGAATGGTACAAATGTGAATGGTATAAATGTGAATGATGTGATGGCCGTGTGGCATAAAAAGCTAGTGATTTGAATCTTTTTTTCTATTGCTTGATATTCTGAGATGCCTTTATATGTGTATACCAGATTCACTTGATTTGACCGTTTGTACTTCTGTTTGGTAAAAAAAACATAGATTAGTTACAAAATCCACCTTCAAACACAATATATATTTCCTCTTATACAAAGAAAAGTTTCATGCATGCACCTACAAAATATCAAAACATCAATAAGTATAGGGATTATATACATCCCCCCACCGTTTGTCACTGGTAAACGGGGCTCATTTTTTTGAATTAAATGTGAGCCCGTTTATCAATGATAAAGGGTGGACTGGGAGGGACATTTACCGGAGGATAAATATACTTTTCCATAAGTATACCCTCAAAACATGGAAAATGGCTTCTTTAGCGTGACATCTTTGATAAAAGTTTTTTTTTTAATGAATTGAGTAGGATTCATAAAATCTCTCTCCCAATGATTAAATTAGATAAAGAAATTCATTAGTACAAAATATTTGGCCACTTTAGGAAAAAACCATAAAAAAGACTCCCCATAAAATTTTATAAGATAAAGCATTTTATACAAATATAATGTGTGATACATAATATATTTTTCACATAACAACGATTTGGTCTATGACACTATTTCTTTGAGAGAATTTGTGAACGGGTATGCGATTGTCGATATATCCTTTATTATAAAAAATATTGTTAAATTAACAACTATTAAATTATCCTTATTTATCAACTAATAGATCCTAAGAGAAACAACTTTCAATATTCATTAATAATCTTTAATGAAATCCAATAAAAATCCCAATAGAGATGCATATGTACCTCAGGTGAATGAATTACTTAAATAATACAACAATATATGTAAATTAGTATTACAATAATATATGTACAACAATAATAAACAATATATGTACAAAAATAATACAGCCCTATATATACAATAGTAATACAACAATATATGTACAATAAAATCAAAATTAATGTTTCCACCAGCTTATTATTATAAATAAATAAACAGTGAAATCATAAACAGTTCTGAAAGTTTGATAAATAATCTCATACAATTGAAATAATGGGAGTACAAAATTAAAACTAAAAAAACAACCTTAAGACTTCAAATTACGAACTATTTAACTGTGGCTCCATCGTTCAACAATCCATATATAATTCTAAATGATGGCTATCAGAAAGATGAAGGCACCGGTAATCACCATCCCGAAAAGCAAAGCCCCTGTGTAATCACGGGTCAGAATAGCAATGAATGTCTTGATGAGATGTAAATAGAATTCTCGCTTGATGTACTTCTTCCATGCGAACTTATACTGAAAGTGTTGCACTCTGAGAAACAACATATGATATATGGTGTACCACGTAGATAAATCGATGACAAGTAGCAGTCCAATAAGGATCGTTGCGCACACTAGAAATCCGACCCGAGAGATCCCCGGAAAAATCACCATGTACACGCCTAAATTGTACGAATTTGCAA
Organism: Juncus inflexus; assembly: GCA_024447665.1. NCBI lineage: Eukaryota > Viridiplantae > Streptophyta > Magnoliopsida > Poales > Juncaceae > Juncus > Juncus inflexus. Next base: position 9,270,863 of record JAJHPC010000003.1, read on the forward strand.
TGTACTATCAGTTTCATGAACATTGTTTCTTTCTTTTGAGGGAATTGAAAGTGTACTCAATAATGTTTTACCTGATCCAAATGCAATAACCATGCCTTCTGCAGCGAAAAGTAGTAGAAATAATGACATGTGAAGGTAGCGTTTGCGGTGAACAATATCAACATTTTCCGAGCCAGAACATGTAAGGAAAAAGGTGGCTAATACAGAAAGTAAGAAAGCAATTGTGTCTGAAATGAGAAAAATCCGGAACGAATAACTCTTAGCTAGAATCGCAGAACCGGCATATCGGTTATTATCGGATTTGTAGCCTCCGGGCATGGTGAAAGTTGCGGCAAAGGTGACTGTAGCGATGAGCACTGATGCAATTGACATGCTTTTGGTTAGACTCTTATACCTTTTCAACCCTTCATGGAATTTATTTTTAGTGTTAGGATCGTCTAAAGAGTGGTCGAGCCGACAAGGACTACTGGAAGCCTTCGACAGAGTGAAACACCAATCTACAACAGCTTCCGGATTCTGCAATAACAATGGGAGGAAACACTAATTAGAAGGGCATTATTTGATTTTGTAAGGAGAAACATCCATTATCTTATACAAATCATTAAACATCATTCTAAAATTCTTGAATCAGTATGTATGCCTGAGAGTTATAAGTTATAAAAAGTGTACATTTTGAGCCATGAGTGACGTGCATCTCAAAATATATATTGCTAAACACATATCAAAAGTGAGTAAGGAATCACATGAAATACATATATATCTGGATGAACATTATACCAGACCATAGCAGATGCCCAAATCGGAGTACATGTTTGCAACATCTCGAGGTGTTTTGCCTTCATTGTTCATGATATCCTGGCACAGACCCTTTGTTCGTAACAAGAGCGCAACAATTGTATGATCCTTATTTTTGGCAGCCAGATGAAGCGGTGTATTCCCATCATTGTCCCTGACATTTATCATCTTTGATGCTCTTATCCGTGATTTACAAATAAAAGTTACAATTTTCCATCTACCATAGATGACTGCAACATGAAGACAATTTCTTTTGTCACCATCCAATAGTTCGTCAGAATCTGGGCACTTACTCAAGATGGCTTCCATGACGGAAACATTTCCCATTCGGGCAGCAACATGCACTGGATAAGACCCATTTGAGTCTTTTATGAATGCCTGTAAAGAGTTTTTATCTAATAACATTAACATGGTTGCGGTGTTTGAAGTCATCGCAGAAGCAGCATAGTGGAGAGGAGTATTATTTTCCTTATCGACTTCTTTTGCAAGATCTTCCTTCCACCAGTTCAGTAGTACTTGTGTTATACCTGTCAATAACAAGCACCAAGATATAAACATTCATCTTAGCACCTTCCAACTTTTTATTGATGTGTCAGAAATTGAATTGAGAATTCATGCGTTGCCTTAATTCACTCTCCCATTAAGCAGCATCACTTGATTAGATCATAAGGATGATATGGAAACTACAGATACATGTTTAATAAATTAAAGTAAAATTCTCCACAAAAGTTTGCCACAAATAATACCTGGGTTTTCAAGCACAGCAGCATGCAATGCAGTTCGATTTTCTGGCCCGGCATAACACTGCTTGGATGGTGGTCCATTTGGAAATGATTGTATCAATGCCTTAACCGTTTTAATAGACTCCACTATGGTAGCCAAGTAGAGAGGAGATACCTCAGAATTGTCCAACATTTCAGCTAGGTCTCGATCCTCAGCCATCAACACTTTCACCACCTTATGTTGCTTATGTCGAGCTGCCTCATGTAGCGCAGTCTCGCCATATCGGTTCTTCTTCCTCAACAATGTCTGCACTGCCTCCCTACTCTCGTTACGTGCAAAAGATATGAATTTGGATACCATTTCTGTCCGCCCACACCTGGCTGCCCAGTGCAGTGGTGTCTCTCCCATATCATTTTCTGCAAGTAGAAGGGTTTTGTTGATGATCTTTCCGGCAGAATCAAGATCTCCATTGCTAGCGATGAAATGAAGGGTGGAGTTACCCCCAAAAGTAAACCCAAATAGACCATTCTCCTCTTTGCTCCCCGCATCAGTTTCGTCAATGGAGATTGATATCTGGTTGTTTTGTTTTTTGTTCTTAGAACCTAACAGATCTCCTATTGACTTCTTATGCGCCCCATTGTAGAGTGCTTGGAGTAAATTTTGGTTGATGGGGGGCCTATCTGGCGTAATTTCAGGAGATATGTGGCTTGAAGATGCTACTTTTTCCGGCACCACACTCTCAATTTCATGAGATATAGGGTTGGAAGAGGCTTCAGGTTCTGCCATCAAACTTGTGAAAACATAAATAAAATCATAATATTATATCATATGAAAATTAAAGATATAAACATTTGAAGATATTAATTATTACAAATGTTGCTAGACTACTTTCGATAAAAAGATTATAGCTAGCTAGAATATTTTTGATAAATATATCGAGATATCAATTATTTTTTTTATTTTCAAAAGTAGATATCAATTATTATTGTCTCTAAAATACAAGATTTAATATGTGGAGAAAATATACCAAACGTAAGAACCGAAATACCCACACGCACACACATAGTATCATAACCCTTATATGTCACTAACGATCAAATATGTAGTGTTGATCATGAGATATTATCATTTTTATTTGTATGGATAGATTATAACCAACATATTTTTCATCCAATATTTATATATTTACCATACCTTTTAGGTATAGGGGATGAATTCGTAGTGACCACCTCTGGAGCTCTATCGTCTCTATCTTCCTCAAAACTACAATTGACCAGCAGAGGCGCTCTCAATATAATCCTAATCCTAATCCATTTATAATTCATGAGTTGAAGAGAGGTGAGTTAGCCCCCACCAATGTTAATGTACTTTCTACATTTTCAATATTCCAACTTGAGTCCTTATTTTATTCAGTGATTAATTCATCTTTTCTTAATTGCTAGTTGTTACATACATAGTTCTTCGTTTGACTTTACATGTTTTTGACTTCGTTTTAATCTGTCCTAGGTCTAGGACACTAGGTATATTAGTTTTCAGCCTTCGCGCCTAGCCATTATCCACCAACCAATCATTGGCAACTTATTTGACATTGCTCATATTTACATAATTAAATTTTGGACTAATTAGAATCGTGTGCTATTAGATCCTAAATTATTAATTTGAATTGTAAGGTATTCATAATCTATTTATATCAGAAGAAAAAGTTGTATCGTTGCAAAGTTTTTTCGGCTCATATCAACAGAATTAATGGATTAAAATACTTGCTAAAATGCGCCATCGTAAGTAGTTTTCTTTTCCATAAGCAGATATTGGTGAAATAGTTAATTATAAGCGGAAAAAAACTGTTCCACTGGCCAAACTATCATAGGAGATAGAAGCATTGTGATTCGTGACCACTTGATTAAAATACTTCCTTTTTTTCATACATATTATCAGAAACTATCCCTTCAGTTCCAAGGTCAACGAATAGAATCGATGACTTGGAATAAAAACTGAAAAAGAAAACATGACATCACACGCACGAACCCTTCACTTTCCAATAGTCTGATTTCTGAACAGAACATTTTTTGCGCTCATGTGATGACTGGTTGGCGCATCCCTCCTTGTTATGAATTGACATGATATATGTTAGTCCAGGCTGTGCCTTCCAACTCACAACATGACTCGAGTCTCTGTTCAAATAACTGAATCTCACTAAATAAGGGATAATTAGCTTGAAGAGGTTCATTACTGACAAACTCATCATTTATTCAATTAAAGTTCAGTTGTGCTAAATTTGGAAAAAATCAAATTGCCAACCTGTAAAATCGTTGGAAGACTGTACTTAAGCACTGCTATCCAGCACAATTTCTTCCAAAAATCATTCAACGATCTCTCTTTTCTTTCTCAAAACTACATCTAATGGATCTCAAAAAAATCAATTTCCTTCAAATGTTTTGTTTCATCAATCTCTTGTCTATCTCACTCTCTGAATCAATTGGTCTCACCAGGGACTCATCGTCCATTGGCAAATCAACCGGTACCATTTATTCCAGGTGCCAGCCCCATTCCTTCAAATCTTTCTCATTCGGTACCGATTCTCTTAACACCTCCCCTTTTTCCAATACCTCTTGCCAAGATGGCAGATGTGGACCCCATGATTACATCATAGGTTGGTGTGAAAGCGCTATTTTTATCTTTTTCGGTATGGTTCTTATAATATCGAATGTAGATTTCATTTTGCGTCTCACGTGGTTGAAACGTTACAAACATGATTCCGTAAAAGAAAAGCAAGACAATTCTAGTGGTCTCCACAAGAAGAAAAGTGAGCATAGCTTGTCATCCATAGCGAACCAGATAACGATCTTCACTATTGCGGATATTAAGGTTGCTACATTTGGGTCCCCAGAAGATACCTGCATCACAGAAGGAGACTGCAATAAGGTGTACAAAGGTTGTTTGCCTGACGGGCGTGAGGTGGCAATAAAATGTTCCACCAAAAAAGGAAATAAACATGAGCTTGCCTTTCAAATTGAATTGAGTGTCCTAACAGAGGTCCGTCATGAAAATCTGACCAGCCTAATTGGATACTGCACGGAAGGCAATGAGGGAATGCTCATATTTGAATATATGAATAATGGGACTTTATACGATCAACTCTACCACACCAATTTCCAGCCCGACTCTCCATTTAACACGTGGAAAGTAAGAATCAAAATTCTTTTGGATTGTGCAAGAGGAATTGAATGTCTGCACAAGCATGCCAATCGAGGGATAATCCATCGGGATATATCGGCTTCCAATATTCTGCTAGATGAAAATTGGAACGCACGCATCTCAGATTTAGGGTTAGCGTTGGTTGGACCTCAACCAGGAACTGAACGCGTGGACGTGGACGAATGTGTTGGTACATTCGGATACCGAGATCCAGATTGTAATTCAGCTACCCACAGTGTGACGCTTAAATATGATGTGTACAGCTTCGGAGTTGTTATGATAGAAATGCTGACTGCTGATGGTGTGTATAATGAGCATAACGATATGATCTTTGCTGATTTCATAGCATCGAAAATCATTGCTGGTAAGTTACCAGCATATCTTGACAAGAGGCCTAACTTGCCTGCTGGAGTTGATGCACGAGCAGTGCGTTTGATAGGCAATCTTTCTGAGCGATGTATTAGGCGAACGAGCATACTCAGACCCACAATGAGTGAGATCGTTCAAGAGATAGAAAATGTGCTTGCTTTGTATGATTAGCTTGTTTGAAAGTACAGTTTTTGGTTGGTTCATTTGATTGTAGCTAGATAGCTAATTTAAGTTCGTTTTGATCTGATATGTTGTATATTGATATAAAATTAATGTGGTTGTCAACCGAACAAACCTACGTTTTGTCAATCCTTTTCCAATGCGAAATCTCCTCATTCCCTATTACTTACCTCGGTTTGCACCTAACTCTTAAGAAACATCCCCGAGCTTCTTTTTTTTCCTCTTATCACCAAATTTTCTAATCGTCTAGCGGGTTGGAAGGGACTATTTCTATCGCTAGCAGGAATAATACAATTGGTTAAATTGGTGCTATCTTCTCTGCCTACTTATTTTATGAGTTGTTTTAAATTACCGAGATGGGTTATTAATGAACTGGAAAAAAATACAGCAGCAATTCATTTGGAGGGCCAATGGTCAAACCGGAATGGCACTGGCTAATTGGAGATTAATGTGTACTCCCAAAATTAACGGCGAAATGGGAATTAGGGATCTAAAGATGTTGAATGTGTGTTTACTAATGAAGTGGTAGTGGACTTACTTCTATTAGAAAAATTCTATATGTTCCGAAATTTGTGTAGCAAAATATGGGGAGTCGATTTATCCTTGGTTCAAAACTAAGAGAAATAAATGCTCTTTCTTCTGGAGAGACATTTCGACCTTTCTAGTGTGGGCAATGGGCATAATACAAGCTTTTGGCGACAAGCTTGGTTGCTACCAATTCCTCTCAAAGATGCATATCCGACTCTCTTTTCTTTTTCGACTACGCAGAAAATGACAATTCAAGAAGGGCTCGAACAAGACGGTTGGGACTTAGGAGTGGTCCATAAATTAAATGATCATGCTGACACGGAGCTAGATGACTTGCAAGCTCTCATACAGAATGTGAGTTTGAACCAAGAAGAAGACAACCTTTGGTTCCGGGGGCTGCTCGAGAGAAATTTTCGATTTCTTTAGCTTATAACCTGATCAGCAATCCCGGTGTTATCAATGGCATGGTCTATAATATTTGGAAGTGCAAATTATTGGCGAAAATTAAGTTATTCATGTGGCTAATATTGCAAAATAAGCTCATGACGAAAGATAATATATCAAAAGAGGTGGCACCAGTTCTGGCTACTGTCTAGGTTGTTTGGCGACGGCTCAAGAAACGATAAATCACTTATTCTTTAGATGTGATTTCGCAAGGGGAGTGTCGGAAAAATTATTTCTTCACATCAATTACGAGAGCCATCAACCAAGGTCATCAATGGAGGAATGGTCCATATAAAACTGCCGGGATTTGATAAAGAGGGACTAAAGATCTGGTACGTATGGCAAAGATGGGCCTGCTGGCATATTTGGTTGAGCCGGAACGGGATTCTGTTCCAAGGAAAAAAAAACCTAATATTGACGAGTGCTATTGAAAAATTAAAACTGACGTAAACTCTTAGTTGCGATGTAATGATTTGATACTAGCATAGTTGTTATTGTTTACTTTTAGGGTTGTGTGTTTTTCTTTAATTGAAGTGAGTGGTGTAAGATTGTGTTATTATTTGTTAGCTCTCTATGTTGTGTAAATGGGAAGACAAACTAGCCGCTTGTAAATGAATTTTGATGATTCCATCAAAAAAAAAAATTAATGTGGTTATCTTAAGAATTCATGATCTCAATTATACATGCCAACCCCTCTCTAGAAATTATTTATCCTCATATCGGGAATTTGGATGATATATTTACATCCAAAACATGCTTGGAGACACAAGGCTTAAACTACTTTATGTACATGTACATTCCAATGTCACACCAGCCAATCCAGTATTTAAACTGTTGAACCAATTACCTGAACTGTTCGATTTCTAAATTCGCGCAATAAGAAAGATAAAGGCATAAGTAACTGCCATCCCAAATAATAATGGAATTGTGTGGTCACGAGTTACCATAGAGATAATTGTCTTGCTGAGATCTACATAAGATTCAGGCTGGACAAATTTGCTCCATTTGAGCTGATTCATTTGGACAATTGCCATACAGTAAAAGGCGTACCATGTAGATGAATCCACTACAAGCAGTAGTGCTACAAGGGTCATCAAGCACACCAGAAATCCCACGCGGGAAATTCCCGGAAATATCACCACATATACACCTGAATTGTAGGAATATCATATCAAATTTCACGATTAATTAATGGACATAATTCGCAGAAAAACAATACAACATATGATAAGATAAATATAATTTGCAGAGAAATAACATAGTTTAACCACTGATTTATATACCTGATGCAAATGCAATGACCATGCCCTCTGCAGCAAATAGCAGTAAAAATAAGGAAAGATGAAGGTAACGCTTGCGGTGAGAAATATCAACATTTGAGGATCCAGAAGCTGTAAGGAAAAAAGTGGCCAACAAAGAACAAAAGAAAGCAACGGTGTCTGAGATGAGAAATGTTCTGAAAGTATATTTATTGGCCAAAATCGCGGAACCGGCTTTTGTCATATCATCATCAGATTTGTAGCCACCAGGCATGGTGAAAGTTGCGGCGAATGTGACTGTAGCAATTAGTACTGATCCAATTGATAGGCTTTTCGTTAGGCTCTTGTATTTGTTCAACCCTCTTTCAAATTCGTTTTGATTGTCAGATCGATTCATTGAGTGGTCTAGGAGACACGGATTTTGAGAAGCTTTCGACAAAGTGAAACACCAATCTACCATGGCTTCAGGATTCTGCAAGATGCATGCTTATTTGAGAAGGCCATGATTTTGAGAATTTTATAAGAGATTTTTTGACATGATCAAATCTCTACAATAAACAAACATAATAGTGTGAAGTACAAGGAGGTATGAAATAATGACTATTACCAAACCGTAGCGGATGCCGAAATCAGAGTGCATATTTGCAACATCACGTGGTGTTTTGCCTTCATTGTTCATGATATCTTGGCACAGGCCCTTTGTGCATAAAAGAAGAGCAACAATTCTATGGTCTTTATTTTTGGTAGCCAAATGCAGCGGCGTATTTCCTTCATTGTCCCTGGCATTTACTGTTTTTGATGCTCTTACTGACGAGTTACAAATAAAACGAACAATTTTCCATCTACCATAGTTAACCGCAACGTGAAGGTAGTTCCTGCCAGCTCTGTCTAGTAGCTCGTCAGAATCGGGGCATTTGTTGAAGATGGCTTTTATAATGGAGACATGACCCATCTTGGCTGCAACATGCACTGGATACGACCCATTCGTGTCTCTTTTGTATGCCTGTGAAGCGTCTGTGTCCAATAACATTATTGTGGTACTAACAACTGCAGAAGCTGCATAGTGGAGAGGAGTATTACCTCTATCATCGACTTCTTTCGTAAGACCTACCTTCCACTTCAATAATTGATTTGTTATATCTGTCAATAACAACGGAGTGTAATTAACTCACCTTGACTATTGGGTAGAAAAATGATATTAGTTACTTCATATAATCTTGAGCAATCGACTATTATGAAAATTTAATTTGAAGTGTTTTAGATTGTTAATTGCACCTCTATGCGCAATTAAGTGGCATGATGTGACTTGCGCTAGTTTGAACCGAACTAGTATGTTTAGTATTATACCTTGGTTTACGAAAACAGCAGCATGTAGTGCAGTTCGATTTTCTTTTCCAACATAGCACCACTTGGATGGCGGTCCATCCGGAAATGCTCTATCAACGCCCTCACCGTTTCAATAGCCCCTACTACCGTAGCTACATACAAAGGAGACATACCAGCCGTATCCACCATCTCAGCTAGGCATCGATCCTCAGCCATCAACACTTTCACCACCATATGTTGCTTATATTGCGCTGCCTCATGTAGCGCAGTCTCACCATATCGATTCCTCTTCCTCAACAATGTCTCCACTGCCTCCTTTCCCTTGTCACGAGCAAAAGAGACGAGTTCGGATACCATTTTTGTCCGCCCATACCTGGCTGCCCAATGCAGTGGTGTTTCTCCCATTTCATTTGATGTCTGTAGAAGCGATGGATTTCTCCTATAAACTGTTTCAGCAGAACTAACATCTCCCTGGCTAGCAATGAAATGAAGCGCTGAATTGCCCCCGAAAGTAAACCCAAATAGGCCTTCATTCTCTTTACTCCTTGAATCGATAGGACTGACTGGAATTGATATCTCGTCATCGTTTCTGTTTTTAGAACCTAACAAATCTCTAATTGGCTTCACGTGCCCCTTGTATAGTGCTTGAAGTAAATCTTGGTTGATTGGTATCCGGTCCGACTCTCCCTCTGGTTTCGGTTCAGCATCAGCAAGTCTCTGGTTTGAAGAAGGTTCTAGTTCTTGCGTCATACTTGAGTTTTGAAATATGAACGAGAGAGAATATATACTCAATCAAATGCCATCATTAGATGCCGCGAATTGATTGAATTTTCTACACAATTGGTTTCAGTGTAGATGAATGGAACTATGGGCTTTTAATACAGGTGGAATGACCTCAAGGTACTACAACGGATAAGGCAACATGCTAACCATACATTTTCTTATATTTTGTCATTGGCAGATCAAAAGTGATTTTCTGGGTCCCTCCACAACTTGTCATACCAAATACATTCATCTCTCTGATAGAGAAAAGGTTTACTTATCGGAAAATATTATTATAAGCTGCTGCTACAAACAAAAGAACATAAACAGCACAAAATAAAACCAGCAATTTTTAAAAACCGCTCAAGTGATAACAGTTGGCGCCTCCCTCGGTCCCTGTGAAATCCTTCTAGCTTAGATACTGATAAAGCCAGATCTATTCACAAATAATATAAAAATAATACCATTTTCATAAATTATGAGAAAAATCCAATTAAGCTCTATCAACTATTGAAGTAGTTTATTTTTTTGTTGCACTCTAGATCCGGATGTAACCGTGACACGACCTATTAGTCGTGCTAAGCGACATATACCAAATTCAAGTCGTCCCAAAACGTATCTTCACTCACGAGTCACCCGTCCATCCGTCAAATACATACACCGATAAGAAAATAAAACAAAGTAGAAACCATTAGCTATAAAATATAAATAATACCAGTTATATTGTGACGCAACTTCTATATGACTGACTTTTTAACAAAATATAATTTTGGTATATAAAATATAATATATAATATAATAAATTAAGTATTAAAATAGTCTTTTAAATTTCATATTTTAGTCAATTTGGCCGGTTATGGGTCTCTCGAATCCACATGTTTTTCAAAAATAATATTCCACTAGCCCCCTTTCGAGCTTTCACATATTCAACTCATCTCGAGTTTTCACACAATCACTTGCCATTTTTATAAAAGCCGGACCGATTGACCCGTGACCATCCATAATGACTAACATATATCAATTATCAAATTATTCTCATTATATTATCTTCTTCAAACTCACTATCATTCAACATATCAAATCATAATCCACAATATTATACGTAGAAAAGAATAATAATTTCATATATATAACAATAAAATTGTAATAATCTTTAAATACTCGATTGCGCAATCTAGATTTTTAGATCAATTAGAAATAACAAATTATAAAATATATTAAAATATTGCATATAGAAATCTGGTACCTTATGGAAGTGCTACGATGGACTCGTCACGCAAAGTGTATGCTTCAAAATGATCACGTCAAACAGAAGAGATGGCAACCTCAAGAGTTGGATCTTGTGACACTAACAAAGGGATGATGGATCGAAATGGAAAGAAACAAAGTTCATTCTATTATTTTGAATGAGATACATGACAGAAAAGAGGTGTCTGGTTGGACAAGGTAGTTAGAGGGTATTTATTCACATCACAAAAGAAACTGATTTCTAACACATTCTTGCGTTTTTTTTTTTATTAAATGAGAAAGTCATGCTGCAATTGCATGAGTCATGAATTGCCTTTAAGAGGGACATTTACTACAGCCGTAATTTATATATTTTATATTTTTGGAGATGTTGAGAAAATAAGGAGATCAAAAGCTTCTAGTCTTTAAAGATTTGGGTTTTATGAAAGAACTATGAAACAGTTTCAACTTTCAACACAATGACCATGCAAGGGTTTAATGGGAGAATCATGCAGAAAAGTCCCTCAATCATATTTCCTCGCCAAATCAATCACCCCTTTCTTTTTTTTGAATAAAATGAGGAAATCAATCATCCCTTTCTCCTTCAACACATCGAAAAGCGCGCCATAAGCAAAAGCATGAGGACTGAGTCCTCTCTCTTCCATTTTCCTCCGACTATCAAACACTGGCCTGAGAAATCCCCACCGTCCGAGTTTCTTGATCAGCATCACGTACGTGTCCATTCGAGGCCGGCAACTGGACGCCTCCATTTGCTCGGAAAGCTTGAAGATCTCTTGCGGCCGTGTTAAGTACTGGAAGAAAGAAACAATGGTAAGTTAAAACGTCTGGCTCACAATGGTATTTCCTTCTCATCAAGCCGATGAAACAATACGCCTCTTTGAATCTCCTTTCTATGCAGAAATGCTTAATAATGGTGTTCAGTGTGGTTGAATTGGGTTTGATTCCTGATTCAACCATCTCTCTGTACAAACGGATTGAGAATTCTATACCTTGAGACCGTCCAATCGCATGAATAGCTGTGTTGTATATGACTATATTGTCTGGTTTGAGAAATATTTTTATAGCTAATGATTTCTATTTTGTTTAATTGCCTTCATCATGGCACCAACCAACGATTGATGGCATAATAACAATGCATTGCGCACGACAATGGCATGTTTTGTCGCAGCATTAATTGCCTTGATTATGGCACCAAATGAATCAAAAACTTCGCCTATGTTTTGGGAAAATTATTTGTACAAGTACAAGTGGATCTACACGTTATGCTATGGTGCATTTGTCACTGTAGTTGCCATGTTAACAGCTATGATCAATTCAATCCAATCAAAGGAAATAGCATCTTTATTAAAATAATTACTTGGGCATCTCTCATCCCGATATTTCTCGTCTTTTCATATATAATCGCCGCCGTCCCGACTCATTTCTCTTTGGAACCGCTTTTCTTCTGAATTCTAGAAGAGAAGCAAAACCAGAATTCATGACAATTTGGTTTTTCTATACCGTTTATTTTATTAAAGATGTATTTATTGTATTAATCTATTGCCACAATAAAGAGATGTAATATTATACATTTAAAGTTCTTGATTCTCGCTTGAATTTTTGTGTCGGTTAATGGTTTCTGGTAAAATTTTCTTTTTATAAAGTTTGTAAAATAGAAATTCAATTTTTTCTAGAAGTTCATAGGCCCATAATGGCCCATCTTTGTGAAGTCTTTATTTGATTTTTTTCACATATAGGTCTTATAAAACCTCATAACGGCCGTAAGATAGCTGTAGAGCTGATGCATGATATAATTTTTTTTTATGAAATGTATGATATAACAACTTAAGTTGTTTACAACAAAATATATTATTGTTTGCTTGCTTCATATTTTGTTCCCTATAATCGACTTTGAATCTACGAACTCTTCTAAGAAAAGTGCATAATACAGATAAAATAAAAAAGTCCAATGTCGCTGATCTTAACCCAAATTCTTAGGGGGCCTAGTAAAAAATACAGCTAAAATCTTGAGGGGATACATATAACTTATAATTTATCATAAAATATAGTATTATCATATATATATATATATATATATATATATATACTAAAATTTCAAAATCTTAGAGGGAACCGGCTGCCCCCCAACCTCTATTAAGATCCGTCATTGCAAATATTTGCTTAACATTCAAATATACTTGAAAATTAATTTATAAATTTACTTACTTCTTTGTCAATTTATTTATTACTAAGATAATACAATTGTAAGATACAATGGGTTTTAGTTTCTTTGTCCCATCAAAATTAAATCATAATAATGTACCTCATCAACTGCAGCTTCAATCAACAAATGAAAAGGAATGTGTTAGTAGATTTGGATATCGAGATCCAGATTGTAATTCAGCTACGCGCAGTGTGACCCTTAAATATGATGTGTATAGATTCGGAGTCGTTATGATAGAGAGATGCTTACTATAGACGGTGTGTATGATGAGCATAACGATATGAACTTTGCTGATTTTATAGCACCGAAATCATTGCTGGTAAGTTACCAGCATATCTCGACAAGAGGCCTAATTTGCCTGCTGGAGTTGATGCACGAGCAGTGTGTTTGATCGGCAATCTTTCTGAGCGATGTATCAGGCGAACGAGCATACTCGGACCCACAATGAGCGAGGTCTTTCAAGAGAGAGAAAATGTATTTTCTTTGTATGATTAGCTTGTATAGGTGGTTCGATTGTTATTGCTAGTTATTTAATTAAACTAGTTTAGATCCGATATGTTATATATTGACATAAAATTAATATGGTTATATACTTTTTCATTCTATCTCTAAGAAGACAGAAAAGTGACTTTCTGAGTCCCTCCACAATTCTTGTCCATACCAAATATGACATCATCTATATTACGTACTAGTAGTGATATGTACATGTCATTTATAAATTTGATTCATTGATGAAAGAAACCAAAATTTATTCATTCTCTCATTTCAGCCATTGATCTCTGCTAGAAAAATGGTTTACTTTCTTATTGGAAAATATTATTGTAAGCTGCCACAAACAAACAAAAAAATATAAACAGCACAAAATAGACAACAATTTATTCAAAAAAACTGCTCAAGTGATAACAGTTGGTGCATCCCTCCCAGTGAAATCCTTCAGTTTTGATATCGACAATGCCAGATCTGTTCCACAAAAAATATAAAAATAATATCATTTTTATAAACTAATCATACTTACTATCTTAATGATTTTAGAAATACAGAAATTATATACTAGTTTTTACCTATTAATGGTTTTAAAGCGACTTGAGCATCCAAATCATGTTTAGAAACATCAGGTTCAAACTGCTCTATGTACAGCCTAACTGTCGCACCAGCCGATCCAGTTCCCTTTTATAATTTTATAATTAAAATGTATTAATTACAGAATAAAACTTAAATTTTGTTATGTAATTATGATGCAAAATATTTTAGGATTGATTAGAATACCGAGAGCCTAAATATAATCCTTGAACCGTCTGTAAATACAAAACGAAGACCTTGCTTTGATGCTACACTACCATCTACCTGTATTATATTATTAATATTTTAATTAATAAGAATAATATAATTTTTCAATAAATAAATGAGAGAGAGAGAGAGAGAGATACAGGGTCAGTGTAGGCAAAATCGTCTGCAAATTGAAGTGTGTATGATCCTGTATAGATATATCAAAATTAATATACAATATTAACATTGTGAATTATCATAAGAAATAACAAATACATAATTAAAAAAAAAGTAGGAATAACCATATTTATCTCCAGTTTTGCTTTTTGAAATTATGTCGCGAAGATATTCTACCATTTGATTCGCCTTGTCTGACTCACACTCCTACAATTAACAAATCCAAATTAAAAAAATGCATTTTAACCCACGAAAGGTGTTAAATTTCAAAATGGTCCCTGAAAAGAAAAATAATGAAATACTTCATAATCATATCTGGAGAAGAAATTGCGACGGTAAATAGACCAATGCTCTTTCGCCACGCCAGCAACTGACACCAATTTCTCTCCTATTTTCTTATCTTTATTTTTGTGCGCTATTATTGACAGCCATGCCAACACAGCCCTATTAATAAGAAAAAATATACTAAAATAAATATTTAAACAATAAATAAAGTTTGAAATTTTTAATTTTTATTACCAAATTCCATCTTTTTCGCGGATATGATCAGATCCAGTACCGAAACTCTCTTCGCCACAAATTGATAATTTCCCATCATCCATTAAATTCCCAAAGAATTTCCAACCTGTTGGAACCTTCACAAAAAACAATAATAATATATTTAATCATCCTAATGTATAATTAACTTAATAAACATTACATTTTCTTGAAAACATACCTCGAAGAATGGAAGGTTTAACTTTTCTGCAACTCGGTCAAGGGCCCCACTTGTCGGCATTGACCTTGCTAGCCCCTGAAATAATAAAAAATAATTTATTAATTTTTGTGAACTCTTTGAAGGGTATATTTGTAAGAAATAATTACTTTGGGACCAGAATGGAAATAAGGAATTGTGAGTTGAGAATTTGCGGCGATAATTGCAACGGAATCTGATGGAGTGATGAAGAAGCTATTTCCAAGTATCATGTTTCTATCTCCGTCCCCTAAAATCATATAAATTAAAATATTTTCAATTTAATCCCTCAAAAATAACAATGTTAATTTAGGCCCCCAAATACGTACCGTCGCTAGCTGCTCCAATGTCCGGCGCATTATTCCCATACGTTATATCAACTAGCTCTTTTGCATATCTGTCTCAAATTTTATCATATTGAAATAAAATAATTATAATAATCATAATAATAAGTTATTAATTATTATAAATGTGAATGTTTTTTTTATCTTACGTGAGATTGGGATCGGGATGGCCATGACCAAAATCCTCTAATGGAACCCCATTTATAACACAGCTCTACAAAATAAATAAATAATAAAATAAAATAAAGACATTAAAAGGATATATTGAGGAAATAAAAAAAAAAGTAAAAAAACATAAAAATAAATAACAAACTGGAGTGGCTCCAAGACGGTCCACAAATATCGGTTTCGCATATGCGCCAGTAACTGCATGCATCGCGTCAAATATAAACCTGAAATATTTTAAAATATTTTATATTTTAATTTTAATTTATTCGAAAAATAATTTTAATTAGTGAAATACCTAAAATCCGGTCTAGAGAGAAGGTCTTTAATGAGCTGAAAATCAAAAACATTCTGCTCCAAACAAAAACACAATTATATATTATTATCATGTATTATGCACTAAATAAATAAATAATTGAATAAATAAATAAATGAAAAGGAGACCTCCATTAATTCGAGATAGTCAGAAACGGGGTCCACAACTTCAACAGAGAAATTTCCGTAGTTTTTAACTCCAACACTCGATAAATCAATATCTGGTATTTCTGCCGTTTTAATTTCTGAAATCTGTACATAAATAATTCACAAATATTTTATTTATTCATGAATTTATTAAGTTTTGAGTAAAAGGGAAAGGAAAGAGGATATTGTAGAATACCGAGAGGGTATTTCCGTAAATTTGATCTGTGATTGATTCTGGTGCAGGCTGTCCGCTACTATAATTGAACTACAAAATAAAAATATAAATTCATATAAATTCAAAAAGATAAATAAATAAATAATAAAATAATAATAAATATGAAATTACCTTAATGCCCCAGTCATAATCAGGGCCGCCAGGGTTATGACTTGCACTCATAATGAAACCCCCATTTGCCTAATCAAGATAATTAATTTGAAATTAATTATTAAAATTGACTGAATAAATTGGTTTATTTTAGATTATTTTATATAAACATATTTAAAAAAAATTAATATGAGTACTTTTCTTTTGCGAATTACAGCAGAAACAGCAGGAGTTGACATGATACCATCTCTAATTACCAAAAAAATATAATTAAAACTTCACACTATATATAAATAAATCATATTTAATTTTAATTTATTTTAAATTACTGACCTGCCAACGAGGATTTTTCCCACTCCATTCCCAGCTGCAATTTTAATAATGATCTGGAATTGGCAAAAATTTAAATGTATAATAAAAAAATGAGTTAAAAAAGCAGTAATGATAATAGTAATAATATTTTTATGAATTAATTGAAAGAATATAAAACCTGTGCTGCCTCTTTGTTGAAATATTGGCCATCTCCACCTAATACAAGTAATGCACCTTTATAATCTTCTTCAGGCAACGAATTAAATAAAGCCTAAATTGACAAAAAATATTATTTCAAAAAGATCCCTCAATTTGATGATAATTCAAACGGAGAATTGAGAATTGAGTAAAATGCAGTTAAAATTCAATGCCTGAATCCAGTTGGCAAGGTAATTCCCTTCTTGGAATACTTTAACCTGAAAAATAAAATGGGAAGAATTATAATTTGGTGAAAAGAACTCATCAAATTGCATAATTAACGAGTAAATTAGGAGAAAAAGGGAATAAATGAGAACCTTTTTTCTCAATCCACTAGTTCCTGTTTTCTGCCCTTCGACCGGCATCGTTGGAACAGAGTTGATCTGCCCTTGAAAAATAAAGAATAGAATAAAAAACATGACAACACAAGGAATTGATGAAGTAAAAGTAAAAGTAAAGCAGAAGTTAAACACAAGGTGAAAGAGTTTCACATCCACTTCAAGAAAATGGTTAAAAAGAACACAGAACGGACAAGTTGAACGAAATTGACTAATTAGGGGGTGCCGATCAAAATGTACGCAAATTCATGGAAGGATCGTTAGAGAGGAAGATCAACTCAGCATATTCCATTGATGTTCATTTATATTCTCATTTTCTCGCAAAAAATGACTTTTTTCATGCGCGTCTCACTCATCTCATGGGGTTCAGACTGGTTTCGTTTCGTTCATTTTATGCAAAAGGCACGGCATCTTAACAATGACCGATCATATTATTATTTTCGTTCCACTTGGATTCTTTGTGGCAGAACGAGTCAAGCAATCGTGTAGCAACTCAGTTCTTTGGCGCTGAACATTTCAAATAAGTTGCTGTGATCTTCTTTGGCGAGAATTTTGTTACCTTTCCTCAAACAGCAACAGTAAATTCAGATTTCAACTCAGTGACAGATTCAAGTTTGGAGCCATTTCCGTTTCATTTCAAACCATATCACGATTTTTCAGTCCACACATCTTCTCCTCATTGTCACGAACCCACAGAACTTTGAAACGCTTAAAATGGTTGAGAAACCATCGGGTTTGAGCCACATGAAGAGTTTCAGCTTCAGTTTTCCGCCATCAGAACCATTATTGACATTCCAAGCTCCACACCCCATCTTACTCAATAACAACTTGAGACAACACTTGGATTTCGTTCTCAACTCCCTTGAGCTTAATTATGCTGAAGTTTAGCTCCCAATTCCTTATATTTCCACCTGAATTCTGCTATTAAAGACACAACTTGTAAAAACTCGAAAAATAACCCAAAATCAATGAACTCACGGATCAAACCCCCATTCAAAATGGTTTTCGGATCAAATTGAAACCTCAAACACCTTTATAATACCTCATATAAACTCTCTGGATCAAGAAAACATCTCCTTATTTGAGAATTTTGAGCCAATTCTATTTTGAATAAAATTTGACCGTTAAAGCTGGAATTTCATCGAACAGTTTACTGGCGTCATTTCAAACTCGAATTTCTCACTCATTTCTTCATCGTTCCTGTGTTCTTGGATCCATGAAAAGAGAGGAACAAGGAGAAGAAAATGGCGTTGAAATTATAGCAAAAAGATGTTTGTAGAGGAAATGATGAGCTCGAACATTTCTCAGCTCAAAACGGTCTATTTTCATAACTGACTTGGGTTTTTCGCGTCTTCCGGCCAACTCCAAAGGTTCCAGATCATGAGACCCATATAGGCAGGTTTTTCTCGTCGAGATGAATCCATGGCTGGTTAGTTTGCGTCATTTCGAGCTGGTTTGAGAAATTGAAGCTTTAGAGAAGAAAGGTCTGGTCAACACGTTGACTTTGACCAGATTGACCAGATTTTGAATTAGTGATTTTGAGAATTCTAGAAGGTTTCTGATCGCGAGGTTTATACCATTGGATTCATCTTGTCGAGCTCTTCATTTTGGTGTACCATTTGACTAATTTCAGAAAAATTGACTTTTGGTCAACTCATCGATTTTGGACGTTTGACTTGGGTTGATTTTGTTGTAAAAGGTGGTCGAATTGTTGTAGAGGTTTGGGGGAATTTTGTAGAGTTTTTTTTTTGTTTATTTGGCCATCATTGACCCATCATTTGTTTTTTGGTCAAATTATTTATTTTATGGCATTTTCGCCTGTAAAATTACACAAAAACGTATTAAGAGATTTCAAATTATATTTTATGAATTATGAGTATTTTTAATATATTTTATGTGAATTATGATTGAAATTGTGAAAATAAAAATTCTAAAAGTGCGTATAAAAATATATATTACAAACACTCAACTTTCTCAAGGGCGTAAGCGGAACATTGGGATTTGACTATTTGTGACATAGTAATAACGTAAGAAAATCAAAGCTGGATTGGACTAAAGAATGGAAATTAAACATAAGAAATTTTGAGTACTCAGAATTCAGATGACATGGATTAATACATCCAGCTTGCAATTTCTAAGAAAATATAATTTCCCATTCCAGCCAATTATTTCTGGTAAAAAACAACTCGATTTATTTATCCTCTTATTGGAATTTGGATGGCATCATAAACTAGCACAAATGCCACAAACTAAAAAAAAGAATTACATAAATTTAAATCCAAATCATGTATGGAGACATAAGGGTTAAACTACTCTGTGTGCATGTACATTCCAATGTCGCACCAGCCAATCCAGTATTTAAACTGTCGACCCAATTACCTGAACTGTTTGATTTCTAAAGTCGTGCTATAAGAAAGATAAAGGCACAAGTAGCTGCCATCCCAAATATTATTGCAATCGAGTGGTCACGAGTTACAATAGAGATCATTGTCTTGGTGAGATCTACATAAAATTCAGGCTGGCCAAATTTGTTGCATTTGAGCTGATTCATTCGGACAAATGCTATACAGTAAAAGGTGTACCAAGTAGATAAATCCGCTACAAGCAGTACCACTACAAGGTTCATCAAGCACACCAGAAATCCCACGCGAGAAAGTCCCGGAAATATCACCACATATACACCTGAATTGTAGGATTGTCTTATCAATTTCACGATTAATTAATGGACTGAATTTGCTGAGAAATAACATAACATAAACATAATTTGCAGAGAAATAATATCTATTAACCACTGATTTATATACCTGATGCAAATGCAATGACCATGCCTTCTGCAGCAAATAGCAGCAAAAATAAGGAAAGATGAAGGTAACGCCTGCGGTGAGTGATATCAACATTTGAGGATCCAGAAGCTGTAAGGAAAAAAGTGGCTAACAGAGAACAAAAGAAAGCAACGGTGTCTGAGATGAGAAATGTTCGGAAAGTGTATTTATTTGCCAGAATTGCAGAACCAGCTTGTGTCCTGGCATCATCAGATCTGTAGCCACCAGGCATGGTGAAAGTTGCAGCGAATGTAACTGTAGCAATTAGTACTGATCCAATTGATAGGCTTTTTGTTAGGCTCTTGTATTTGCTCAACCCTCCAAATAATTCTTTTTGAGTGTCAGATCGATTTATTGAGTGGTCGGGAAGACAAGGACTATGAGAAGCTCTCGACACAGTGAAACACCAATCTACAATCGCTTCGGGATTCTACAAGATTAATGAGAGACAAGGCAAAACCTTAAGTTTTTTTATATCTTTTTAACACTCGATAGACGAATTGACTATTGAAATTCCTTAAAACCTCATATATATATATATATATATATATATATATATATATATATATATATATATATATATATATATATATAGAGAGAGAGAGAGAGAGAGAGAGAGAGAGAGTGACTATTACCAGACCATAGCGGAGGATGAGATTAGAGTGCACATTTGCAACATCTCGGGGTGTTTTGCCTTGATTATTCATTATATCTTGGCACAGACCCCTCGTCCGTAGTAAGAGCGAGACAATTCTATGATCTTTATTTTCGGCAGCCAGATGCAGGGGAGTATTTCCTTCATTGTCTCTAACATTCACCATTTTTGATGCTCTCAAAGATGACCTGCAAATAAAATGAACAATTTTCCATCTACCATAGTTGACAGCAATGTGAAGAGAATTTCTGCCATCGTCGTCGAGTAGCTCATCAGAATCGGGGCATTTGCTAAAGATGGCTTTTATAATGGACAAATCATCCATCCGGGCAGCAACATGCACTGGACATGACCCATTAATCTTGTCTCTTTTGTATGCCTGTGAGGAGTCTGCATCTAGTAACATTATGGTGGTACTGGCAAGCACAGAAGCTGCATAGTGGAGAGGAGTATTACCTCTATCATCAGCTTCTTTTGTAAGACCTACGTTCCACTTCAATAATTCCTTTGTTATATCTGTCAATAACAAAGTAGTGTAAATTCGACATTGTAAATTCACCCTCTGACTATTTGGTATAAGGGTGGTCTACTATTATTACAGTATTTTTTTCAACAGTACTATTATTATAATTTAGTTTCAAATATATTAGATTGTAGGTTATATCCGAATATTATCAATTAGCCAGATGTCACTTGTGTTGTAACTAAACTAGTTTTAGTATTATACCTGGATTTACAATAACAGCAGCGTGAAGTGCAGTTAGATTTTCTTTTCCAATATAGCAACACTTGGATTGAGATCCATCCGGAAATGTCTCTATCAACGCCTTCATCGTTTCAATAGACCCGACTACGGTAGCTATGTACAAAGGAGACATACCAGCCTTATCCACCATTTTGGCTAGGTTACAATCCCTATCCATCAACACTTTCACCACCATATATTGTTTGTATTGAGCTGCCACATGTAACGCAGTCTCGCCGTACCGATTCTTCTTCCTCAACAATGCCTCCACTGCCTTATTACCCTCGCCACCAGCAAAAGAGATAAGTCCGGACACCATTTTTGTCCGCCCACTTCTAGCTGCCCAGTGCAGTGGTGTCTCTCCCATATCATTTGCGGCAACTAGAAGCGATGGTTTTTTGTTGTAGATCCTTCCGGCAGAATCAAGATCTCCATTGCTAGCGATGAAATGAAGAGCGGAATTACCCCCAAAAGTAAACCCAAATAGACCATCCTCCATTGGGATTGATACCTGGTCGTTCTCTTGTTTTTTGTTTTCAGAACCTAACAATTTTTTTATTGGCTTCCTATGACCTTTGTATAGTTCTTCAAGTAAATTTTGGTTGATGGGTGGCCTATTTTGCTTAATTTCGGGAGATACATCGCTTGAAGAGCCTCCTGGTTCCTGCACCATACTTTCAATTTCAAGAGATATAGGGTTTGAAGGGGATTTTGGTTCCGCCATCGTACTTGTCCTGTAAACAGATTAAAATCATTATATATATATATATATATATATATATATATATATATATATATATATATATATATAGGGTGTGGCTAAAAAACATACGTATGCACAACATATGTTTTTTTGCCACCCCCAAAATACGTATTAAAAAAAATAAAAATAAAAATTTCAACCGTACGGATGTAATATATATATTATGAATATGTTAGAGATTAATTTTCACAAAAATCAGAATATTATATCATTGCCATCATATATCATCAAAAATATGCAGCACTATTCAAAACATATATCGGAATAATAGTTTGATGATACATGATGGCAATGATATATTATTCTGATTCCTGTGAAAATTAATCCACAATATATTTATAACATATTTATTACATCCATACGGTTGAAATTTGAATTTTTACTTTTTATAACCACTTTACGGGTATTTTAAAAAAATGTATGTTCGAACATACGTATGTTTTTTAGCATCTCCCTATATATATATATATATATATATATATATATATATATATATATATATATATATATATATATATATATATATATATATATATATATATATATATTCTTTTGACAACGGGCTTATTCGGCTAATACGTGACAACATTGGTTATAAAAGCGAAAATTCAAATTTCAACCGTACGGATGTAATATATATGTTTTGAATATATTGTGGATCAATTTTCACAAGAATCGAAATATTATATCATTATCATTATGTATCATCAAAATAAGAAGTAGAATTTGTAAAAACTATGTATACATATTTTGTTAATTTTTGATAATGCATGATGGTAAAGATAAATATTTTCGATTCTTTTGAAAATTGGACGATAATATATTTAAACAATATATATTACATCCATACGGTTGAAATTTGAAGTAGCAATTAAAATTTTGATATTTACCAATGTTGTCACGTGTTGGCCGAATAAGTCCATTGTCAAAAGACAACGGGCTTATTCGGCTAACATGTGACAACATTAGTTATAAAAGCGAAAATTCAAATTTCAACCGTACGGATGGAATATATATATATTTTGAATATGTTGTGGATCAATTTTCACAAGAATCGGAATATTATATCATTGCCATCATGTATCATTAAAATAAGAAGCAGAATTTGTAATAACTATGTATACATATTTTGATAATTTTTGATAATGTATGATGGTAATGATAAATATTTTCGATTCTTTTGAAAATTGGACAATAATATATTTAAATCATATATATTACACCCGTATGGTTGAAATTTCAAGTAGCAATTAAAATTTTGATATTTAGCAATGTTGTCATGTGTTGGCCGAATAAACCCGTTGTCAAAAGAACCCCACTCATATATATATATATATATATATATATATATATATATATATATATATATATATATATATATATAATTTTACAAGGATATTTTTGGGAATAGCAAATCTAACCGGTTACTATTATAATTACAAATTAAGGTTGGTGGGACCCACTCTTGTGTTAATAATGGTGCATTGGGCATACGAGGCAGTTTGAAATTTTTATGGCATGTGAACTATAACCATCTATATGCAACAATATTGATAAATACTATATTTAAATTTAAATTTTTGATAAAATATTAACTGGCACGGTTAATGTAAACCACCTTACAGTTTGATCATACACATAATTGAATATCTAGTTTTACAAATCTTACCATTTTAATTTGTATACTATGTATACATATTACATTAATATACTATTTATACGTATTACATTAATATATAATAATCATTACTTAATATAATATTATTTTATAATTTGTATTATACTATTAACTGTATCATTACAACATTATGTATATTTCATTATGACTTTATAATATTGAAGTATAAAAAATACACTATTTTAGTTATATTGCAAATATATTTATATTATTTTAATTATATTACCACTGCATTCACTATTTTAATTATTGTACAACTATATTATTAAAGATGCATTCATGTACATATGCATGCATATTTACATAATGCATACATATATATATAATATATAATATATATATAGTAGTATAGTACATATACATACATTTGTACATAGTATATACTACTCAATGTACATTACATACTATTTTATTATTTGTGTGATGCTGTTTACTATATTATGACATAATATTTTTATTATAATATATTGCTTATTATTTATTTATTATAACATACTAGATTATATTTAATTATTACATTACATATTTTGTTATATATATGTAGACACACATTACGGATGGAGAAATTTCTTTGAGAGAGAGACATAAGTCTCTTTCAGCTCCACACACATACGTAGGAAATTACCAGTCTACCATTTTTCTTAAGTGGTGGTCGGCAAAAAGTGGAATAGCGGAAGAATGGAAGAATGAAAGAGTGCATCTTCCATTTTATTCCAAGAGTGTTCGGCACAATAAATAAGTGGAAGAGTGGAATAAACAATTAATACAATATTTATTTAATTTGGAAAGAGGAGAAAGAAGGAAGAAAAATCTTCTTATTCGACCTCTCTTCCACTCTTCCATCTCCTCATGGAATAAAGCTAAACTACTTTTCTACCCCTTTATTTCATCTTCTTCCAGTCTTGTTCGGCGGAATAAATAAATTTCTTCCACTATTCCACTCTTATTCCATGTTACCGAACGGACCCTTAGGTTAATTATGGTAACGGCCGTATTCATAAATTTACAGGCTGTATAGTTC
The DNA here is from genome assembly GCA_024447665.1 of Juncus inflexus. Classification (NCBI taxonomy): domain Eukaryota; kingdom Viridiplantae; phylum Streptophyta; class Magnoliopsida; order Poales; family Juncaceae; genus Juncus; species Juncus inflexus. Next base: position 9,295,899 of record JAJHPC010000003.1, read on the forward strand.
CACTGGTCATCCTTAGAAAATACTAGCCGTCAGATGCAGTGCTATGAACGGTCTAGAAACTTTTGGAGTATGGAAGAATTTCCCTTAATTATGTATGCAGGATTCTTCATTCTATGTGTTTAAGAGCAAATATTGCCTAAAGTAATAAAAACTCGAATTTTCTTTTCTTTTTTTGAGAGAGAACTACAAACGATCGCTTGATTTTTATTCTCTTTTTAATTAATCATGCTAGACGTGGAATTCGAATCTTTCACCTATGAAATAGTAGAATTAGTACCTTATCACTAGACTATTATAATTGTGGTAAAAAACTCGAAAATTTAATATACATAATAATTAGCATAACTGCATATATGTTATTAACAATCAAATATGTACGTTGTAACCATTGCAGCACCTTTGAATCATAATAAATTGTGTAACTTACCGGTTGTGTTGTGTTGTGGCGCCTCCAAAGAACCAGGATTCACCAGAAGAATTTCTTCCTTCTCTCTTTCCTTGACCAATAATTCCATTTATAGATATTCATGACTTGAGTCATACTGGAAGAGGTTGGTCCCACCAATGGTGATGACCCTACACGTCCAAAATGATAAGGCTAGCAGATGAATGGTGGAAATAATAAGCAAAAAAAATGTGTACCGCCTTGTAATTTGTAGGGACTTGATAATAACACTTCCCTTGTATCGATTATCAGAAGAGGCATCAAACTTGACATCATATGTATTTCGTAAGAGAAAAGCTCATTTTTGCTCTCTGAACTTTTCAAAGTTGTTCAACTTGCCCCCTCAACTTTTTTTTGCACACTTTGTCCTCTAAACTCTTCCAAATGTTCAACTTGCCCCCTCCATCCAGTTAAATGCCCAGTCAGCAGTTAACTGATTGCGTGGCATGCTGACGTGGAAAATATATTGATTTTTTATTCCACGTCAGCAGCAGCCTCTTCCCTTTCTTCTCCTTCGCTCCTTCGCTCTCCTCTGTCTCTGTCTCTCCTTCGCTCTCTTCTCTGTCTCTTCGCGCCCCACTCGACGCCGCACGCCCACGCCCACGCCACCGCCAGCCCTCAACTGGAACTGACACTGGCGAATCTTGTTCGGAAAATTACCTTTCGTATCGGTTTTAAAAAATAACCGATATAAAACGCACATAATCAGCAACGGTTCCTTCAAACAACCGTTACAGAATAAACACTTTTCGTATCGGTTTTCAAAAAATAACCGATACAAAATAGTAACGGTTCCTTCTAAAGAACCGTTACAGAATAAACACTTTTCGTATCGATTTTCAAAAAATAACCGATACAAAATATTAACGGTTCCTTCTAAAGAACCGTTACAGAATAAACATTTTTCGTATCGGTTTTCAAAAAATAACCGATACAAAATAGTAACGGTTCCTTCTAAAGAACCGTTACAGAATAAACACTTTTCGTATCGATTTTCAAAAAAATAACCGATACAAAATAGTAACGGTTCCTTCTAAAGAACCGTTACAGATTTACAATCGGTTCTTCCCAAATAGTTGCTTCATCGTCCCTTCACTTCGCGCGACCTCTCTATCTCCCTGCTCTCTGTCTCGTCTCCTCTCTCCGCGCGACGCCAGCCCACGCCCACGCCCACGCCGCCATGCCGTCAGCCACCTCTTCTCTTCCTCTTCTCTCTCCACTCGAAACCCTAAATTTCCGAAAATTCAAAATCGGTCCGAATTTGCTCCATTAATTGGTACATTTTCCTCTCATGTCTATTTATTTTGTTTCTACAATTCTAATTTCAATAAATTAGTGCTATTTTTTTCCTAAATTGCTCATAGTAAATTGGCTAATTTGAGTAATTTATTTAATTAACGAGTAATTTTTTTTATTAATTAGGGAGCAACCTCTAATTATCTGCACCTTAAAGATGTACACGGATTGCTATTTTAGGATTTTTTATAATGGTTCATTTGTATTGACTGATTCCGTTTGGGAGTATGTCGATGGTCAAGATAATGAATTGGGGGATTTTGAAGATGTTTTAACATACACCAATCTTAAATCCATGATAGAAGAGGAATTAGGTGTGTGTAATATTTCGAAGTTGTATTATAAGAGGCCGGAAAATAATATACTACAAATTGTATATTCGGATGATTCGGTTCGGGAAATGTTCGCTAATTTTACCAAAACAAAGAGTATTAAGTCGTATGTGGAACACTTGAGTGAAAACGAGAATACGGATTTTGTCGGGACAATTTGTAGTGATGAATCGAATACTTTGGCGATTGATGTGTATGGCGGAAGGGAAGGTTTTGAAGAGGATGTTGAACATGAGGATAGCGAATTTTCTTTTTCAAACGAAGATGACGATAATAGCGAAGAAGAACCCCTAAATTTTATGTATCCATTGGATATGGAACAAAGTCATTGTATCGAATTTGATCTTGGACAAATATTTCCGGGAGCTTTAGAATTTAAGACCGCCGTTAAGAATTATGCGGTTAAAAATTTAAAAGATATTAAATTTGTGAAAAATGACCCAGATAGAGTGAGAGCGGTATGTAAAAATCCTGGTTGCTCATGGGTTGTATTTGCCTCGTTAAATAGCAGAAAATAATATTTTGTAGTAAAAACTTTTCATTCTCAACACACGTGTGCTCCTACTTTTAAGTGTAGTCAGGTAACATCAACTCTTCTTGCTAATAGATATGAAGAAAGAATTAGATCGCATCCGGGATGGAAATCGGTAGAAATGCAAAAAATAATAAGAAACGAGATGGCTGTTAATGTGACGATAAGTCAATGTAGAAGAGCAAAATTGAAGGCAATGAGAAAATATTTAGGAAATTATTCCGAAGAATATGAAAAATTTGGGATTACGCACAAGCTTTGTTAGAAGCAGATAGAGACAACACCGTACAGATAAATGTAAACCAAAATCAAGGGGATGAACGACCCCGTTTTCATAGAATTTATATTTGTTTTGGTGCGTGTAAGAAAGGGTTTTTAAGTGGTTGTAGAAAAATAATTGGGTTAGACGGATGTTTTTCGAAAGGACCCATAAAATTTGAGATACTTTCTGCAGTTGGAAGAGATGCTAATGATCAAATGTATCCCATTGCATGGGCTGTTGTGGATGTAGAAAATAAGGATAATTGGAGTTGGTTTTTAAATTTGTTGGCGAACGATTTAGATATGAGATCAGGTTATCAATGGGTTGTACTTAGTGATCAACAAAAGGTATGTGTTATTTTATTTCTCGTGATTAAATTATTTATTATTAAATATAATTTCTTAATTATGTTTGTATTTCTTTGTAGGGATTACGTATAGCAATCGAGCAGTTTTTACCTCACGCGGAGCATAGAATGTGCGCCCGACACATATATAGCAATTGGAGCAAGCGATATGGCACTGGAAATTTGAAGAAATTATTTTGGTTATGTGCTTGGTCATATACCGAATCCCAATATTTAGAAAATATGGCGTTCATTCGGGATGTATCGGTCGAGGCAACAGATGATCTTTTAAAGACAAATCCAAAGCATTGGTGTCTCGCATATTTTAAGGATTGTTGTAAGGGCTCCATAGTTGATAATAATATGTCGGAAATATTTAATAATTGGATAAAGGATTTGAGACATAAGCCAATAATAACCATGCTAGAAGAGATTAGACGCATGGTTATGTCGAGAATAGCAAAACTCGCACATGAAAGTGAGATGTACCAGCATTTGATTTGCCCTAATATTTTTGAGAAATTAAAAAACCATATTAGTTGGAATAGAAATTGTCATTTAATTTGGAATGGGTCAGACGGTTATGAGGTAACTCAAAATTTGACAAATGAAAAAGGAGAAGTCAAAGAATACACGTATGTGGTTGATATTAGAAATCGTACGTGTTCTTGTAGGGTTTGGAATATTTCCGGTATTCCTTGTTCTCATGCCATTTCTTGCTATATTTAACAAGGGCGAGGACCCGATTCATTATGTGTCGGATTATTTTAAAAAAGAAACTCACCACGCAATTTATTCTCATTTTATGGTACCGGTTATCGGTAGGCAAGATTGGCCCAAAACGGGAATTGATCCTCCGCTACCTCCATCGAAAAGAAAGATGCCGGGTAGGCCTAAAAAACAAGCTCGACGTGAACAAGGTGTAGTGCCTAAACCATCAGCTTCAAAACTATCGAAAACAGGTCAAATAATAAAGTGTAGTGTCCTATAAAAAAGAGCAGGTATTAATATTTACATTCAATTCGTATAATTAATTTTTATATACAATTTTTTTAATGTGTATTTATAATTTTAGGACGTCATCTACTGGGGAATCTTCGAATCAGACGCCACACAATTAGATTTGTTGAATGTTAAGGCTTGAATTTTATTTTATGTTTTGTAAGGACTTAATTATGCATTTTGTGACATTTTAATATTTTTATGTTTTGTAAGGACTTACTTATGTATTTTGTGACATTTGGATATTTTTATGTTTTGTAAGGACTTAATTATGCATTTTGTCACATTTGGTCTATTTTATTATCAAGATTTGCATGCTTTATTTTGGTTTTATATACAATATTTGTGACGTTCGCATAATCGCATAATTACTCCTATACAACATCATATTCCATAATCGCATATAACCCTAAACTCCAAACCCTAAACCCTAAACATACAACATCACATAGACACTAAACTCCAAACCGCAAACCCTAAACATACAACATCACATATACTTTAAACTCTAAACCCTAAACCCTAATATAAATTATTCTCATAATCGCATAATTACAATACTAATTATAACACACAACATAAACAACAACATAATTAATCTTTTCAAATTCTTTTCAACTTCTTCAAATCTCTGTCTTTACATCTTTTCAAATTCTTCAAATCTCTTCTCGAAGCGTTGAACTTGGTACTTGAGGTGGATTGGTGCGAAGGCAATATCGTCACGCCAAGCAAAGTGCTCGCAAAGTTGGCATTTGTAAAATGCTCGACCATTATTTTTTTGGGGTTTTGCATGAAGCAGCAAGCATTTTCTAGCACAATGAGGACACAAATATGCATTCCCCTCTTCATAACTCCATCCATATTCACCATGATCACCATTATCTACAAAATAATATGTGTCATAATTTTTTTTTTTACCATAACTCCACCCATATTCACCCTAATTATTATTCTTTTTCGTTCTAGATTGATTTGGTTTCTTTCTGTATGATTTATACTGAAATATAGTCTGATTTTACTTAAAAACGGGTTCAGAAATGATATATATTGTTTAAATTGCAAGAGGCACTTGTATTGTGCCTAAATTGCAAAAGGCCTTTTTATTTTTCCTGGCGCAATTTCTTCCAGGTTCTAGGTCAGAGAATCGGTATTTCAATGCATAAAATTGCCAAATTTCACAATAATCTATCAGTAAATTCTTAGTTCATAAGAATATATTAGTAATTTATTATGATCATCTCGTAATTTTTAGGTCATTCTAGACATAATGTAGGTACCGTACCCGAGAAAATCAGACGTACCAGCAAAAAGACCTAAACCCTAAAGAGTAACAAGCACTTCAAGAGTCAATAAATTCAACAAATTAAAACCCAAAATCAGTCATGAAATTCAGATTTGTGCGAGCAATTACGACCTACTGACCCGAATATAGCCGCTTCATCGTCCGGTAAGGGCCGGGCCGGCGGTGGCGAGAGCCGGGGCCGGAGATCCGGGCGGGCCGGGCGGCGTGGGCTGGCGGCGTCGGCGGGTCTGGCGTCGCGCGGAGAGAGGAGACGAGACAGAGAGCAGGGAGACAGAGCGGTCGCGCGAAGTGAAGGGACGATGAAGCAGCTATTTGGGAAGAACCGATTGTAAATCTGTAATGGTTCTTTAGAAGGAACCGTTACTATTTCGTATCGGTTATTTTTTGAAAACCGATACGAAAAGTGTTTATTCTGTAACGGTTCTTTAGAAGGAACCGTTACTATTTTGTATCGGTTATTTTTTGAAAACCGATACGAAAAATGTTTATTCTGTAACGGTTCTTTAGAAGGAACCGTTACTATTTTGTATCGGTTATTTTTTGAAAATCGATACGAAAAGTGTTTATTCTGTAACGGTTCTTTAGAAGGAACCGTTACTATTTTGTATCGGTTATTTTTTGAAAACCGATACGAAAAGTGTTTATTCTGTAACGGTTGTTTGAAGGAACCGTTGCTGATTATGTGCGTTTTATATCGGTTATTTTTTAAAACCGATACGAAAGGTAATTTTCCGAACAAGATTCGCCAGTGTCAGTTCCAGTTGAGGGCTGGCGGCAGCGTGGGCGTGCGGCGTGCGGCGTCGAGTGGGGCGCGAAGAGACAGAGAAGAGAGCGAAGGAGAGACAGAGACAGAGGAGAGCGAAGGAGCGAAGGAGAAGAAAGGGAAGAGGCTGCTGCTGACGTGGAATAAAAACTCAATATATTTGCCACGTCAGCATGCCACGCAATCAGTTAAATGCTGACTGGGCATTTAACTGGATGGAGGGGGCAAGTTGAATATTTGGAAGAGTTTAGGAGACAAAAGTGTGCAAAAAAAAGCTGAGGGGGCAAGTTGAACAATTTTGAAAAGTTCAGGGGGCAAAAGTGAGCTTTTCTCTTTTCGTAATCATGACTTTAAAAGTTCACTTTGTGCAGCTAACACGCAAAGACGGAATTTTTTCATTTCATTGATAAAAGAGGTATCAAACTTTAACTTTGTGCAGCTCACACGCAAGAGAACTCAAGAGGCATCATTCAAACTCAAAGAGGGAGAACTTGACTCCAGGTTTTTTTTTTTAAAAAGCATCCGCTTAAATATCATTATTTCATATAGAGCTAATTGAAAAAATATATCTTTTATATATTAATATATCTTTTTTATATGTTCATTTTAGCTTTTTATATATTAATATATTTTTTGTAATTCTGTTATATTTTTTTGAATTTTGACGATACTGATGACAAATAAGCCGGTGATGTATATCAAATCAGATCCCCTGAAAAAATTTCTCTCACTCTAGGGCGACAAAATAATCTAAAAGTATAGAAGTTTTTGATGAATTTTTTTTGTGTTGTATATATCAAAACCTTAATTATATACTACATTTGCAGTTGATATCAGAACCCTAGTTGTATACTACATTTGGTTTGATTGTATGAAACTCGCAAAACATTCTCGTGCTCAGTGGTAGATTTTATCCATATATGTTGGGGGAGAGGTCAATTTTTTATTTCTCATCATCGATTAAACTGGCACAAAAGTTTGGGGAGGAGAAAAATAGATATATTTCTAAATTTGTTTTTACAATAATCCTAATATATAATATATACTATTTTATCCAAAATCTTGTGGAGATGGCTTCTCCAGTTCATATAAAGAAGCTTCATACTGCTTGTGCTATTTTAAATCTCTAAATTCTCCAAACCAACAACATTTATTTAAAGGAATAAATGCACCGTTAGTTCAGGTACTCTTCTCCCTTGGCTATTTAGTCCATGTATTATTAATTTAGTTTTTTTAGTTCTTGTACTATTTAAAATAGTGCATGGTTAGTCCCTCGTTTAACAGAGAAGATTAGTCCCGTTGAAAACTTTATAAAATACCCGTTTTTCCCTTGTGTTTTTATTTCCTTCTAATGAAAATCGTTCTCTTCTTCCTTCTGTCCGACAGAGAAACCCTTCGAACAAAACCTTTCCATCGAATTGCTCCTCCTCCGCCCCTCTGCCGTCAGCATGTTTGAGCTGCTTTGGTCCAAATTTGAGATATTGTAGTAATCAAAGTATTTCTTGTTGCATGCTTATGTAGGATTGATTTATTTTTATGTGAGAAAGTAGTTACACAATTACTGTTCGATGAATTGCTTGATAGAGAAATTTGAGTTAATTAACTCACATTAGATATAGGTTGAGATCCAGTAATTTAATGTGTAATTCTCTTGCACGTGAACCGATTTGTAAGATTATTTAACTCAACTTTGATTAATATTTACATTAACGGCTCAATTTTGAATTGGGTATAGATTAATTGTGGCCGATAAAATGGTTTGAATCTCTTATTTTTCTAATTGTGGCTGTAGGTGAGGAAGCATTTTTAAGTTTGAGTTATTAAACTAATTTGATGAGATTTAATGATATTTGATCCATTAGTGGTATTTAGATACGTTTTGATGACTAGGAAATTATTTTGGATGTACAAAGCATAAAGAAAAGAGGAAGAAAGTCAAAGAGCCTTCCAAATGAGCAAACTATGGAAGTCTTTCGACAACACGATCTTGCCACTAGATGTAAATTACTCAAAAATCATACATGATACATGAAGCACAATTGTGGTCTTAAGTTTATAGTAGATGAGTGATATAATTTTCTTTTACTTCTCTTTTGGTAGTTGAGTGGTTATGTAATCTAACCACCAATGGTGTAGAGAGACTGGAGTTTACCAGATTGTATCCTTTTAATTTCTTATTAGTTCAACAGGCAACCACTCCTAAAAAAAGGGATGACTTTGATTTTTTTTTTGGATAAATTCAAGTGTAATTCGATGATTTAGGTTTTGGTTTTTGATGATTTAGGATATAATTTGTTGATTTACAATACAATTTGATGGTTTATTGTTTTTGATAATTTAGAGCTCATTTGGTGATTTTCGTTATTTTAGAATTTTTTATTTTTTTAAAAGTTTAATTTTATGATTTAGAAAGTAAAATAAAAGGCTATTTACTTGTCTTTTGTTGAACCTTGTTATAATTTTTCTAGTATTTTTTATTAATGTTAGAATATATTTATTAGTACTAATGTTATATACCAACCCGTTTTCTAGAAATTTCATATAATTATTGTTATGAAATTTACTATTTTTTTATAATTTTTGTTATGTTTTGTCCCGTTCTTACTATCTGATTCAAACTTTCAAGTTTCAACTATATTTTATGCAGGTTCTCTCTTGTTTCATTTTCCAAAGAGTAAAGAACCGTGACTTGTTATTATTGCACACATATCAAATTTGACTTGATAAACAAAAAAACATAATATTATTGCATACACATAATTAATTTCAAAAACACTACCAAAAAAAAAAAAAAAAAAAACCAACCAAATGAGTGCCCAATACACGACAGACCCCCTAATTACTTTTACAACACCGTACAATCACAACATATCTTGTAACCCCTCTCGTACCAGTGGTCATACCAGTTTCTCCGTTTGTTCGTATCTGTCTCTCATCCTTGTGCTCTTCAACTGCCAGCTTCTCAATAGAATCCCCCTTCTTCATCTTATTCACCTATATTAAGTAATTACAAAAGTAAATAAATCATGACAGATTGGAGAATCAAACTCTAAACCCTCACCGAAATAAGAATATTCATCATATACTTAGAAAAAAATACTCACAATGTCAAATTTACCAATCCATAACTACATAATTGTGGTTCTAAGAATGCACACTTGGTGCTCGATCAAATGTCCGAGAGAATCAAAAGCTAGGTCTACAGAAACAAGACTAAATAGGGCCAAATAAGCAAAATTAAGATCTGTATACAAAGTAAATTTTGAAAACTTTCATACATGCCTCCGGAAAATGAGAAATACACACAATTCAGTTACTAATAGCAGGGAATGTTCTCATATTATTACTCATTTTGGGACAGCTCCAAGAGAGAAGAGAACAAAAAATAAAAGAGATACGAGAGAATATACCGCTTGAGTTAGGAGAAGCCGACATCTTGATTGATTAGGCAAGATGCTTCGAAGAGAAGGAGAAGGGAGGCGAGCAGCTCGTAGCTCGTGCTCCGGAGACCAGAGAGAGAGAGAGACAATAGCAAGCTTTGCCTTGATCATGGCACCAAACGAATCGAAAACTTGGCCTACTTTTTAGGAAAATTATATATACAATTGGTTCTACACGTTATGCTATGGCGCATTTGTCACTATAGTTGCCTGTTTAACAGCTCTGATCAATCCATTAAGAGGAAATAGCATCCTATATTGCTCGTCATATGTAATCGCCGCCGTCCCGACTCATTTCTCTTTGGAACCGCTTTTCTTCTGAATTCCACAAGACGAGCAAAACCAGAATTCATGACAAATCATAATAGCCCATCTTTCTTTTATATGTCTTTATTTTATTTTATTTCAGATAGGTCCTATAAAACCTCCTCATAATGACCATAAGTTTCATTTACATTTTTTTTGGTTAATTTCACGTAAAAAATGAGTATTCTACCAAAATAAATGAAAATTGTGGTATTGACATATATGGTTATTTGCACATAATCATGACACCGATTTCTTCCACTTTAGCCAATTACCTCTGCTAAATTAAAACAGCTCAATTTATATAACATCTATTCTCTTATTGGAAAATATTATTATAAGCTTCTACAAACAAAAGAATATAAACAGCACAAAATAAAACCAACATTTCGTTCAAAAAAACTACTCTAAGTGATAACAGTTGGCGCCTCCCTTCCAGTGAAATCCTTCAGCTTAGATACTGATAAAGCCAGATCTATTTCACAGAAATATAAACAATTATATCATTTTTATAAACTATTTATATTTACTTATCTTAATATTATATACTATAATTTACCTATCAATGGTTTTAAGGCGACTTGAGCATCCAAATCATGCTTAGAGACATCAGGTTCAAACTGCTCTATGTACAACCTTACTGTCGCACCAGCCGATCCAGTCCCCTTTAATAATTTTATAATTAAAATATAATCATATATACAGTTAAACCCTAATTTTGATTTGTTAATTAATTAAGTTTGAATTTGAGATTAAAATTTAATTACAGAGAGCCTAAATATAATCCTTGAGCCGTCTGTAAATACAAAACGAAGACCTTGCTTTATTGCTACACTACCATCTACCTGTATTAATAATTTCATAAATAAAATAATATTATTTTTTTCAGTAAATACATCTCTGTGTGTGTGTGTGTGTGTGTGTGTGTGAGAGAGAGAGAGAGAGAGAGAGAGATACAGGGTCAGTGTAGGCAAAATCGTCTGCAAATTGAAGTGTATAGTTCCCTGCATTATATATATCAAAGTAATATTTAATATTAATATAGTGAATTATAAAAACAAATAACAAATATATAATTAAAAAAAATAGAAATAACCATATTTATCTCCAGGATTGCTCTTTGAAATTATGTCGCGAAGATATTCTATCATTTGATTCGCCTTGTCAGACTCACATTCCTACAATTAACAATTTAAAAATAAAAGTATGCCATTTCAACCCAAGAAAGGTGATAAACTACAAAAAGGCCCCTGAAAAGAAAAATAATGACTTACTTCATAATCATATCTGGAGAAGAAATTGCGACCGTAAATAGACCAATGCTCTTTCGCCACATCAGCGACCGACACCAATTTCTCTCCTATTTTCTTATCTTTATTTTTGTGTGCTATTATTGACAGCCATGCCAACACAGCCCTATTAATAAGAAAAAAAAAATACTAAAATAAATATTTAAACAATAAAATAATGTCTGAATTTTTTTGTTATTTTTTATTTTACCAAATTCCGTCTTTTTCGCGGATATGATCAGATCCAGTACCGAAACTCTCTTCACCACAAATTGATAATTTCCCATCATCCATTAAATTCCCAAAGAATTTCCAACCTGTTGGAACCTTCACAAAAAACAATAATAATATATTTAATCATCCTAATGTATAATTAACTTAATAAATATTACATTTTCTTGAAAAAATACCTCAAAGAATGGAAGGTTTAACTTTTCTGCAACTCGGTCAAGGGCCCCACTTGTCGGCATTGACCTCGCTAGCCCCTTAAATAATAAAAAATAATTTATTAATTTTTGTGAACTCTTTGAAGGGTATATTTGTAAGAAATAATTACTTTGGGACCAGAATGGAAATAAGGAATTGTGAGTTGAGAATTTGCGGCGATAATTGCAACGGAATCTGATGGAGTGATGAAGAAGCTATTTCCAAGTATCATGTTTCTATCTCCGTCCCCTAAAATTATATAAATTAAAATATTTTCAATTTAGTCCCTCAAAAATAATAATATTTTTTATTTAGGCCCTCAGAAATATGTACCGTCACTAGCTGCTCCGAGGTCCGGAGCGTTATTCCCATACATTATATCAACTAGCTCTTTTGCATATCTGTCTCAAATTTTATCATATTGAAAAATAATAATCATAATAATAAGTTATTAATTATTATAAATGTGAATGTTTTTCTTATCTTACGTGAGATTTGGGTCGGGATGGCCATGACCAAAATCCTCTAATGGAACCCCATTTATAATACAGCTCTACAAATATAAATAAATAACAAAATAAAGATAGTAAAACGGTATATTGAGGAAATAAAATAAAATAAATAAAAATATAAATAAAAGTAAAAAATAACAAACCTGACTGGCTCCAAAACGGTCCACAAATATAGGTTTCGCGTATGCGCCAGTAACTGCATGCATCGCGTCAAATATAAACCTGAAATATTTTAAAATATTTTATATTTTAATTTTAATTTATTTGAAAAATAATTTTAATTAGTGAAATACCTAAAATCCGGTCTAGAGAGAAGGTCTTTAATGAGCTGAAAATCAAACACATTCTGCTCCAAACAAAAACACAATTATATATTATTATCATGTATTATGCACTAAATAAATAAATAATTGAATAAATAAATAAATGAAAAGGAGACCTCCATTAATTCGAGATAGTCAGAAACGGGGTCCACAACTTCAACAGAGAAATTTCCGTAGTTTTTAACTCCAACACTCGATAAATCAATATCTGGTATTTCTGCCGTTTTAATTTCTGAAATCTGTACATAAATAATTCACAAATATTTTATTTATTCATGAATTTATTAAGTTTTGAGTAAAAGGGAAAGGAAAGAGGATATTGTAGAATACCGAGAGGGTATTTCCGTAAATTTGATCTGTGATTGATTCTGGTGCAGGCTGTCCGCTACTATAATTGAACTACAAAATAAAAAGAAAAAGAAAAAAATCATGTAAATTTAAATAGATGGATAAATAAACATTGAAAATAATAAATATGAAATTACCTTAATGCCCCAATCATAATCAGGGCCGCCAGGGTTATGACTTGCACTCATAATAAAACCCCCATTTGCCTAATAAAAATAATTAATTTGAAATAATCATTAAAACAGACTGAATAAATTGGTTGAATTTTGATTATTTTTAAGTATATATTTTTTTAATGAATTAATATGAGTACCTTTCTTTTGCGAATTACAGCAGATACAGCAGGAGTTGACATGATACTATCCCTAATTACCAAAAAAAAGGATCTGTTAATAATAAATGCAAAATATATAGAAATAAATAATAATAATTTTAATTTATTATAAATTACTGACCTGCCAACGAGGATTTTTCCCACTCCATTCCCAGCCGCAATTTTAATAATAATCTAAAATCCACAAAACATATAATTAATAAATAATTTAAATAATAATAATAATATTTTTATGAATTAATTAAAAGGATAAAAACCTGTGCTGCCTCTTTATTGAAATATCGGCCGTCTCCACCTAATACAAGTAATCCACCCTTATAATCTTCTTCAGGCAATGAATTAAATAAAGCCTAAATTGCCAAAAAAAAAAATATTCCAAAAAGATCCTTCAATTTGATGGAAATTTTAACCGAAGATTGAGAATTGAATAAAATGCAGTTAAAATTCAGTACCTGAATCCAGTTGGCAAGATAATTATCTTCTTGGAATACTTTAACCTGAAAAATAAAATGGGAAGAAGTATAATTTGGTGAAAATAACTCATCAAATTGCATAATTAACGAGTAAATTAGGAGAAAAAGGGAATAAATGAGAACCTTTTTTCTCAATCCACTAGTTCCTGTTTTCTGCCCTTGGACCGGCTTTGTTGGAACAGAGTTGATCTGCCCTCAACAAACAAAGAATCAAATAAAACGTTACAAAACAAGCAATGGATGAAATAAAACTAACAGTAAAGCGAAAGTTAAGAGAAAGGCAAAAGAGTTTCACTTCAAGAAATAGGTAAAAAAGCACACAAAACGGAAAAAATGAACGAAATTGAATAATTAGGGGGTTCCGATCAAAATGTACGCAAATTCATGGAAGGGTCGTTAGAGAGGAAGATCGCACGCGAAAGTACCTTGAGAGATTGGGTGGTTGAAGAGGAGGAAGCAGCACGGAGTAAGAGCCTCGGATGGGGAGATCGCCGGAAGAGGAAGGGAGAGGCGGCGTGCGGAGGAGCGTTTATGACGAGAGAATGCAGTTTGAGAGCAATTGGCGCCATCAGAGAGTGCGAGAGGGAGAGAGACGAGTGGTGAATGGTGAATGGTGATGAAGAAAGGAGCCGTGATTAAAGACGAGCCAAGACAAACCTCCGTATATTTGTTGCCTGCACTCGGTTCATTGCTCCGCCCTACTATTTTCAGCTCGCCATATTCCATTCATGTTCGCAAAAAATGACTTTTTCATGCACGTCTCACTCATCTCGTGGCCATCGGGGTCAGACTCGTTTCGTTCATTTTATGCAAAAGGGCAGGCACGGCGTCTTAACAATGATCGATCATATTATTGACCTTATTAATTGTGATTTTAATTTTAATTTTCTTGTACAAATAATATAACAGTTGTCCTTTCTCTTGATAGATACGATGATGCACATGGAGTATTTAGGGAGCAACGGCCAGAATTCGTCCAAAGATCGTTGTTTGTTGTCATGTTAATCTAGCGCCATGCATTGGACCCACCATATATCGCCACGTCACGTGTACTCTTTTGCTTTCCAGTAAAACCGGATCCGTATTGTATTGTATTGTATTGTACCTCTCGGATCCCAAGTAGCCCAGCCACGTCAACTTTAGTCAGGAAATGTATCCCCAGTTTGAACCCAATTGGATTACTTATACCAAAATAATGTGCTAAATGTGAATCTTCTTAATATTTGTAGTATGAGAAGCTAAATAATGTAATAGTAGGATGAACTAACTAATCAAATAAATATTGCTAACATAAATTTTTCCTTTTATTAGCAAGAAATTAGACTCGGTTCAAAATTAACATTCCAAGTTTGCATTCAAAAAAAAAATTAACATGATAAATGGTAATCATTTTTCATGACAAAATAATATGATTACCATGCGTTACAATTTAAAAATAAAGTATTTGCATACCATATAAAAACAAGACTTTAATGATTAATATCGTATCGGATACTTTAAAATAAATGACAAACAACGATGGTTATCATGTGTTAGGATGTTAAAAAATAGGGTAAAATGCACTGTGTAAAAAACAAGACTTTAGTGGCAAATAAATTACGGGGCAATTTCATATTTACCCTTGCAAAAACTCAAAATATCATATTTATCCTTATAAATTTGGAAATATTATATTTACCCTCTCAAAACTTAAAAAATATCAAATTTACCAAACAATCCATTTCTATCCATTTTCACCGTTAAGTCTAACATTTGAGAAATGAGATTACAATATTGCCCTTAGATTGAAAGAATATGAATATTAATCCCTCTCCTCACTCTGGCAAAACAACGGTTCCTTTAAAACTCCCCTCCATTCTAAAGTTATTTCTTTATAACTCTCTCTCTCTCTCTCTCATCCATTTTTGCTTGCTATGATTGATATTATTTAGGTATTTATCATTCTCATAATGAGTTTGTGTGTATCTCTCTTCATGTAAATATATTCACAACATATCTCTTACAAGTAAAAAAAGATATAATCACTATTCTGCACCTTTGTAGAAAAGTTCTCTTATATTTGGGATTGGTCCGATCATTCATTCTTATTCATTCTTATTCTTACTCTCCCTCATCTAACCTGAAAGAGACAAGTATGTTTGTACTGTGTTTTGTTGAAGATGGGAGAGTAAGTGATTAGACTAATTTAGGTGAATCAAAATATTTTTTTTAATTGTAGCCGAAAAGACTATTTAAGACTTTCTTTAATAAAATAAAAAGTTGTTACAAATTGGAGATTATAAATAACATTCTTTAGAAGGATTCAAATGCTATTCCTAAATTCTTAATCCACAAAATGAAAGAAAATACTAGACTACGCCTAATTTGCAATGATTTTCCAAATCGTAATGCAAGTAGAACTCGTGATCCATCTTGTTGAGATTGTTTCTCCGGCGGATGGAGAATGATCGTGACGTCGCCGGCTGGGTGGGTGTTAAACGGCATTACGGTTTGGGGGACCACTGATTTCTTCTCTATGAAGAGTCGAGAGAGTCGTCTTTGGTGTTATTATTTTGGTGAGGCAAAGTACGAACTGAGAGAGGGATGAATCAAAATATTTTTTAGGAGAATTGAATAGAAAACACCAAAATGGCTAAAGATTAGAGATCATGTACATGATTGAAGAAGAAGGGTATAATAGTCTTAAATAAACAAATCTTTTAATTTAATTAATATTTTATGAAAAAAATATGACTAGGCTAACAGATCCAACGGAATTTTAATAAATTGGGTAAATTTGATATTTTGTATGTTTTGGAAGGATAAATATGATATTTACAAGTTTAGAAGGGTAAATATGATGTTTTGAGTTTTTGGAAGGGTATATATGAAATTCCCCCATAAATGATTACTTATCTGATTATCTAAAGTATTTTACCATCTATTGATATTGATGTCTTTCTACATGACAACAATTATGACATCATTTTCTTTTAAAAAAAAATAGATTAATAATTATTATATCATTTATAACATAATCCATTATTAATTTGCTTCAAATTACATTCAAAAAATAATTGTTCCTTTTTTTTGCATACACAAATGCCAAAGAAGCAACATAAAATAAATAGAAAAACACGAAATAAATGAAATTTTCATATGGGAAATGTCATCTCTCTTATTGCACAAGACTATTGTATTTTTATTTAATCGTCTGGATATCAAATTCAGTTCAAAATTAACATGATAAATTAATGTGAATCATTATACGTAAAGAAAATATGATCACCAATTCACCATACATTACAATTTAAAAAGAAAGTGTTGCGACCCATATAAAAAAAAAGACTTTAATGATGACTATATTATAACGTATGAGATACTTTAAAATAAACGACAAACTAAGATAGTTATCATGCGTTACGGAGTTAAAAATTAAGATAATGCGCACCATGCAAAAAACAAAATTTTAATGGTAAATAAATTAGTACATATCTGGTTATTTGAAGTATTTTACCATCTACTGAGGTGTTTCTGCATGACAACAATTATGACATCATTTTCCTTTAAAAAAATTAGAATAACTAGGTGAATCCTCGCTCCACTTCGGAATAAAAATACATAACTTCTAATTTTCAAAGGCAAATTTGAAATTCTTATGTTCCGTAAGAGAATAAATGAAATTTTTCGAGATGAATATAAGTTAAGGTTTCATTTTACGTTAAGTTGTTTAATTTCATATTTTGTTGGATTACAGGAATTTATATAAATTTCCTAATTTTATGGAGGTATATGATTATATCTAGTTTATATATGTGAAATTGCTCATTTACAAAAGATAGAGAAATAACGTGATATTTTTATTCTATCAACATTGTGAAATAATGAAGTTGCTTTCACTGGCAGGATTATATGTTCTAGTTTGAGATTTAATTTTGCTCTTTTAGGAATAACTTTATTTTTTTAGGGATATAGAATGATAAAAGGGCTAGTGTTGATAGTTGAATCATGAATGTTGATATAATAAGCATGTCCGGTGTAGCCAACTTTAATCCCATAATTTTTTTTGTCTTTATGATGTATAACTTTATTTTAAAAAGTATATACTAATTATTGTTATATGTTATATTCTAAAATAAATTATTCTCTATAAATATTTTAATTAGAATATATGCTATAAGTATTTTTTAATATATTAAATATAATTACTTCATATGGTGAAATTCGCAAATATAAATACTTGAAAAAATATTTTTCATATTTTGTACATAGGAAGTCATTTATTGAACTTTAGAAGAGTAATAATTATAAAGGGACTTGAAATTTATATTATTTAACTCATGACATCACAAAAGATCTATGTAAGACTCTTTTAAGACATATACTCATGTGCGTTTTTGTCCCGATTTATACCATGTTATCTTTTAATCCCACAACAATAGTTCTTGGGCTTGTAGAACAAATATGATTTGGTTTGAGCTATTGGAATGAGCTGAGATGTTGCTTCAAACTTGGGTTATTAATGTCAGCATTTTGCTACCATGTGTCAAGCATATGTGAGAGGAATATTTTTTATAGCTATAGTATAAAAAATTGTAGCATAAATTGTTAATTGGGTTGTATATTCATTTAAAATGATTCGTTTCATATACATGTATCAGACTTTCCACATAAGATCGTGATAAATTATGAATTGGGTTGTATATTTGTTTGAAAATGACTCGTTTCATATACATGTGTATCCGACTTGTCACATAAGATCCCAAAAGAGAACACGTGTTGCATGGAGGGTGAAAGGAATATTTTTTTTATTTGAAAATGACTCGTGTCATATCCATGTGTATCCGACTTGCCACATAAGATCCCAAAAGAGGACACGTTTCACATGGAGGTGAAATGAATATTTTTTATACTTATAGTATAAATTGTGATTTTGCTTGTATATTTATTTAAAAATGATTCATTTCATATACATGTGTATCCGACTTACCACATAAGATCCTAAAAGATGACACGTGTTGCATGGAGGATGAAAGAAATATTTTTCATATTATACAAATTGTGAATTGGGTTGTATATTTATTTGAAAATGACTCGCTTCATATACATGTGTATCCGACTTGCCACGTGTCGCATGGCGGGTGAAAGGAATTTTTTTATACTTATAGGTATAACAAATTGTGAATTGGGTTGGATCTTTATTTGAAAATTACTCTTTTCATATACATGTGTATCTGATTTGGCACAGAAAATCCCAAAAAGGACACGTGTCGCATGGGGGTGAGAGTAATATTTTTTTATAGTTATAGTATAATGTGAATTAGGTTGTATATTTATTTGAAAATGACTCGTTTCATATATATGTGTATCCGACTTGCCACATAAGATCCCAAAAAGGACACGTGTCGCATGGCGGGTGGAAGGAATTTTTTTATACTTATAGGTATAACAAATTGTGAATTGGGTTGGATATTTATTTGAAAATGACTCGTTTCATATACATGTGTATCTGATTTGCCACAAAAAAATTCCAAAAAGGGACATGTGTCGCATGGGGGGTGATAGTAATATTTTTTATAATTATAGAATAATAAGTATTAAATCATTTATAACATAATCCATTCTTAACTTGTTTCACATGTCATTCTAACTACAAGTTATTCCCTTTTATTATGTATATACGAATGCGAAAAAAAACATAAAATAAATAAAAATTAATATATATCTTGAATAAACACAATCTATTTTTATTTGAGTTACATACTTAAAAATATATTTAAAAAATAATATTTCAATCGTAAAAATAATATATATCTTGAATAAACACATATTATTTGTAAAATGATATAAAAAGATTAGGCTAACCCGGTAGCCAATAACTCTAGTGCAGGCCAGTCCCAAGTGCACTCAGAAATCAGCAAAGTCAATTGCTGAATAAGGACATTGGCACTTTCAATTCCTTTTCCATAATCCATATATTGAAGAGATATTATCATTACTACTTTAAAAATATATATTAATGATAGTTGCAGCTTTTCTTTTTTGTTGTAAATCTTCATCAGAGAGTTCTTTTTGGACAAACAACTATTATTTCTCCACTTCAATTAGATTCATCAAATAATTAATCAGGATCACCAATTCGTCAGGCCTTGTTTGTACATTTATAGGAGTTGTTTGTCTAAATGATTCTCTTCAGTGGAGCTTTACGCCACCTTCAATTATAACCGATCAAAATACAAATTACTATCCCCACACCAAAAACCCCACTCTCTTCTCTACTTCTCCAACTATCTCGGCCTTATTCTTGTTCACCGTAAGAAATCGTAAATAAATCACGTGCGGTACATCATCCTTGGGACCGAGTGAAAGAAAGAGAGCAGCAGCTCTCTTTTCCTGCACTAATAGTAATACTCTTCTCCATTCCAACGAGCTGCCTTTGGAATAACATCCATTTTGTAATAATACTACTGGAGACGATGAGAAAGCGCTTCTCGTTCTCCATCAACTCTTTAAACAGAAAGCAAAGTTCGTGTCGTGTTTTTGGTGAGTCCCCTCTACTCCCTCCCTCCCTCCCTTCTAGTTCTAATCCAAACATTTAGCGAAGTGTAATGGAGAATTAATTCTGATCAGCTCAAAACCTCTGTTCTAATCCAATTATTAATACTCTCTAATCATACATTCTTTCTGGAAGGGTAGAAAACTTCAACTCCTCCCATTTTTTCCCTCCCAAATCGGGAAAAACTAACTAAAAATAAGAAAAGCCATCGATCATACTCGATTTTAAGCTCTTCGTTACAAAAGCTTTCCAAAACTCTGTGATAATTATCTCTTTCGTCCCAATTCGAGAGGAAAAAGATCTGAACTTTGTGATTCAAAATGGGGAACTCAAGCAGCCATCACCGTCGCAACGGCCACAACCACTCTTCATCGCATCCATCTGCGCCGCCTCATCCGCCGTCGCACCCCGCTGCGACGCCACAGCCGACTGTGGCGCCTCCACCAACCAATCGCTACGTATTCGCAGCTGCGTCTCCGTATCCGAACCCTAACAACCCTAACCCTAGCCATCCGTACTATCCTCACCCGCAGTACCAGCCTCAGTACGGCTACTACCCTCCTCCGCCTCTCCCGGCGCCGTACGACACCAGAGGTCCGCCGCCGCCGCACATGCAGTTCGGATGGGGCGGACCTGGGGCCACCAGGTGGGGCCCGCCTGTGCCGATGCCCGTACCTCCGCCGGCGCCGGCGCCGTACGTGGAGCACCAGAAGGCTGTGACGATCAGAAATGATGTGAATATAAAGAAGGAGACTTTGAAGATCGAGCCTGATGAAAATGAGCCTGATAAATACTTGGTTTCCTTCACGTTTGACGCAACTGTTGCTGGAAGGTAATTTTAATTTAATTTACTCTTTCGATTTTGGTTTTAATTTGTCACAATTGTGATTTACAGTAAGATTAGTAAGTTAATTCGCTGGAACAGATACTTTACCAGTTTCTAAAGTTCAATCAGACCAAAGTAAGACCCATTTTATGATAATAATATACATTTATAATATATATCGGTAAGTTAATTTGCTCTTGACTTTTGTACTTTAAGTACATTTTTTTTATAGCTTATAGAGTATCCAAGTATCTTTATTTAAAATGTATATATTTGATATACATTTGAAATAGACACAACATCAAACCTTTAAAATATACTTTAAACTGTATATCTTGATAGCGATATAACCAACTCATTTATTCAACCTATTTCACTATGACAGCATCACGATATACTTTTTCGCGAAGGAGGGACTGGGATGCAACTTGACTAGCACGAAGCCGGAGCTGCCGCCCCCCTTCACCTTCACCTTCAAGGAAGGGCTCGGGCAGAAGTTCCTCCAGCCGTCCGGCACCGGCGTCGACCTCTCCAAATTCCCCGACTCCGACCTCTCCAAGATCCCCAAACAGCTCGACGTCTGCCCTCTCGCCGTCAAAGCCGACGCCCAACATCAAGAACATCAAGATAATCAAGAAAGTAGTAATAAGAGTGATAATAAGAGGGGGAGTAATTCGCAGATAACGCAGGCGGTGTTTGAGAGGAGGGAGAAGGGGGGGTACGGGGTGAGGGTGGTGAAGCAGATCCTGTGGGTGAACGAGACGAGGTACGAATTGCAGGAGATTTACGGGATCGGGAATTCCGTCGAGGGTGAAAATGACGCAAACGACCCTGGGAAGGAGTGCGTCATCTGTCTGAGCGAGCCGAGGGATACCACCGTTCTTCCTTGCAGGCACATGGTAAGTTAAAATATGTATTTTTTTTATATTAAGGAGTATGTTTTATGTGATTATTAATGTTTATTATTTGGATGCAGTGTATGTGTAGTGAGTGTGCGAAGGTTCTGAGGTTTCAGAGTAACAGGTGTCCGATTTGCAGGCAGCCGGTTGAGAGGCTTCTGGAAATTAGGGTTAATAATAAAGGGGAAGATCAGAGTAATCAAGAGGGATAGAGAGAGAGGGGGGATTGGGGAAGTGGGATTTTATATTTTATGTTATATGTTATGTATATTTTGGGTATATTTTATATAATGACCTGCCTATATGACTTGGAATAAGTGTAAAAGGGAGGGGTGTTTTTAATGTTTATATAATTTTGTATGTGCTGGTATATTGTTTGGTTGGAAGTAAAGAATATTTCCTAACTTATTTAGAGGGTGAAAGATGGGCCGAATTGTAAGAAAAACAATTTTCATTATTTTGGTAGTGAGTATTGGTAATTTGATGTGGTGGTTTTCTGGATCTTGTGAAGCAAAGTAGGAATTTCACAGGGTTTGTGTGTTTGATTTGAGGGATTTTAGTGTAAATGTAATTCTATAGTAGTCAAATTTAATGAGATACATGTAATTTAAAATGTATTTCAAATAATATGCCAAAAAAGACTTTTATTATTCAACAACTACCCTCCACCAAAATCAAATAATTTGCAACAAATATTCTGATGTATTATTTTGTTGTTGAACTAAAAGTTTGTTTAATATGTTCATCATGAATCATTTTTAAAAAACTGATAAAAAATAGTTTTACAGCATTTATACAACATTCTTGCACAATTTATTGAAAGTGTATGTGAAACTAATTAATAATAATACTAATTAATTAAGGGCAAATATGCAAAAAGGGGAAAAATTTAGGTGGAAGCCCGTGAGGTCCCGGTTCATCCTCTCTGCTCCGATGAGGGCGGCGACAACTGACTTCGTCGCGACGAGGCCGCCTGCATAGTGCAATTTGGAAGTTAGCCTGTGATCATCATCGCCAGGCACGAACTTTGACCATGTAAGTTGCCTTGTATTCCCATGTTCCACCAGCTCCTCCTTCCCACCGGACTCCTCCTCCTTTTCAGACTCCTCATTCTTGTTAGGCGGTGTCTCTAAGGCTGGTTTCCGGTTCTTAGTTGTCTATCCAGAGGCCGTGTTTCTGGCGTCTAATTCAAGATTTTTCATGCTTGGTGAAAGGTTTTTGGTGCTGAGAAAAAGAGACAGGGGAAATGGGCAATTGACGGGAAGATGAAGAGAATAGGCGATGTGTTGCTGGCGCCCGATTGATTACAAGAGAAGCAAAATGGAGTTGGATTGACGAAATATAGCATCAGATCACGGAGCCTCTGGTTTAAATATTTCCACTTTCTCCGTTTCAACCAAACTGGAGGTCTTGTGAGAACTCAGATGCATCAGTTGCACGCCAAGTACATATCAGTTCTCTCCAACTTCTTATTGTACGTATTGTGAAAGTAAAACATAATTGATATGAATCCTTTCAAATAATTACTATGTGATATATATATATATATATATATATATATATATATATATATATATATATATATATATATATAATAACACAAAAAGTGTGTTTTATTATCACACATTCATCATTTCCAGTTCATGATTTTAGTCCATTTTTAACTAACAGTGCGACCAGTCGATTCACCACTCTTAATGCGACTTTTTTTTTTTTATACCATTATTTCCCAAAATAAATCAATATTTGCCACTGTTTTAAAAATAATGTGGTAACTACCATTTCCGCCACTACTAGTGGCGGAACAGATGTTGTGCCGCCACTAATAGTGGCGGAACATTTGAATTTTATAATTTTTCAAAAACGGGATTAATTAGTGAAAAAAACGTGTTCCGCCACTGCCACTGGCGGAACAAGGGAAAAATTTACCTGTTCCGCCACTTTCACTGGCGGAACAGAAAAAAAATTAATTTTTTCTAAAAAAAAAAAAAAAAAAAAAAATTTTTTCCTGTTCCGCCACTAACAGTGGCGGAACACTGTTCATTTGCCCTAATTAATCATGTTTAGTCAGTCAAATGAGAAATTTTTGAAAAAACTGAAAATTCACATGTTCCGCCACTAGTAGTGGCGGAACAGATGTCTTCCGCCACTGGTAGTGGCGGAAATGGTAGATACCACATTATTTTGAAAGTGATGGTATTTACTGATTTATTTTGGGAAATAATGGTATAAAAAAAAAAAGTCTCTTAATGCTGACATACGAAAGTCTTTTTTGCACGAATATATTGGGCCTCATTTTTCAGGGCCCAAATAATTTTGATACAAAAACTCTCTTCTTTTCTTTTTTTTTCTAATCATAATACACACATACATTTTCTAAAAAATAAAATTTTGAAGAAAAATGCTACAAGTTCTTAAAACAATTCATATTTTCACAAAAACATATATGCTAAAATCTGTATAAAATTTTACAAAAAAAAAATAGTATCTTGAAGAGATGTTTCCTTGTGATACATGTTAATGAGCTTTGTTAACTAGACATTATTTTATATTGGGAAGATGAAATTTTATATTTTATGTTAGAGACCTGATATATCATGACGGATTTTCCATGTATATAGAGTGTATATAAACTGAAAACAAACAATATATAGGTGAAAAATGAAAACTATATGCAGTACGTAGAAACGCGGGAGAAACAAGCTGCGGGGTCGCTACTCTACCAACCCCGTCGTGATTTTGAATTTCCCTTTGGTGGCGTTCGGCAAAAAGTGGAATAGCGGAAGAGTGGAATAACGGAAGAGTGTCTCTTCCATTTTATTCCAATGGTGTTCGGCAAATAAATGAGTGGAAAAGTGGAATAAACAATTAATGCAATATTTATTTAATTTGGAAAGAAGAGAGAGAAGGAAGAAAAATCTTCTTATTCCACCTCTCTTCCACTGCCCCCATGGAATAAAGTTAAATCACTCTTTTACCCTTTATTCCATCTTCTTCCACTCTTGTTCGGCGGAATAAGTAAATTTCTTCCACTCTTCCACTCTTATTCCATATTACCGAACGGGACCTTTATGTTATATGTTATGTATATTTCATATAATGACCTGCCTATATAACTTGGAATAGGTGTAAAAGGGGGTGTTTTGATTTATATGATTTTTTATGTGCTGGTATATTGTCTGGTTGGAACTTGGAAGGAAAGAATATTTGGTAACTTAATTAGAGGGAGAAAGAAGGGCTGAATTGTAAGAAAAACAATTTCTATTATTTTGGTAGTGAGTATTGGTAATTTTAATGGATCCTGTCACAAACAAGATTCTTGTGCAGTAAAGTAGGAATTACATAGGGTTTGTGTGTTTGATTTGAGGGATTTTATAGTGTAAATATAATTGTATAGTCAGATTTTATGAGATACGTGTAATGTAAACGCACTTCAAATAATATGCGCAAAAGACGTGTATTATTTAACAATTCTCCGGTCTCCACAGACATCAAATAATTTCTACAAATATATATTATAAATTATCAAACCCCCAATTTTTTCAGATGTGGTAAAATGGAGAACATAAAAGCCCATCTAGTCTTATATTTTGGATAATAATTTTTCGATAAGATACATGTTTGTGTCAGCCCTATTGCCTTCAACCGTGACAAAATGTGCAAGCATAGAATCAGGCAGGCTGCTCAGCCTGTCTAAATCCTCCCAACCATCGTCTTCTTCTTGAGGAAGCTGAGAGAGAAATGAAAACCCTAGCAAGAAAGGCGGGATTATAAATTGAACTCCTGTGCTGATCTAGCTAGTCCGTCAGATTAAGATCGGACGGCAGATATCATTTCAAAGTGGTTTATTTATTTATGTTTGTGAGCCCGGCCCGGCCCGGCCCGGCCAACCGAAATAACAACCAGCATTAATTCTCTGAGAATGAGAATAGCAAGTTTTACAAGGCCCAAAACAGAAAAATAAAAGCATTTATCCCTCCTCTCTCCTCTCCTCTCCATTCTCCTCAAATCCCCACACATACACATCCATTTACCAACTACATCAACATC
Source organism: Juncus inflexus (assembly GCA_024447665.1). Classification (NCBI taxonomy): domain Eukaryota; kingdom Viridiplantae; phylum Streptophyta; class Magnoliopsida; order Poales; family Juncaceae; genus Juncus; species Juncus inflexus. Next base: position 9,321,941 of record JAJHPC010000003.1, read on the forward strand.
ACAGAAAAATCCTCCCAATTAAGAATTAATCAAGTTAATTTAAAAGAAAAGAAAAAGAATTAAGTTAATTTGAAAACGGAGAGGATATGGACTGATAATCCACACACACAAATGGCGGGGTAGGTGGACTCTCCTCTCTTACCAACCCACTCCAATTCTATTCTATTAAATTCAAAGCAACGAAAACAAAGACCAGACTCAGAGAGAGAAGGAGAAAGGAGAGTTAGTTGGTGATAATGGCGGTTTCTACATTCGGTGCGAGTAAGCTTTTCGTCAAGGTCGGATCTCAGTCGTCCGATCTGCGCCGCCTGCCGACTGCCCCCGCTCAGATCTCTGTTAGGCAGAGTGGCAAAGCTCCTGCCAGAAGATCAGGTTCCAATTTCTTCATCCCTTATTCCATTTCTCAATCTATTTCTCTCAATTTTTGTAGTATTCAGTCGTGTTTATAACACAAATACAATCCTTCCTTTTTTTACTAATAACCTTCTTTAATTTCTACTTCAATTCTCGTTTCATTCAACTGAATCTATCTAACAAACTACTTAAAATCTCATCACGATTCAAACAGTGGAGGTTCACGCTAGTGGAAATGTATACGGTACAAACTTCCAAGTGAGCACGTTTGGAGAATCTCACGGAGGAGGAGTCGGCTGCACAATTAGCGGCTGCCCTCCCAACATTCCGATCTCTCAGGCCGAGATTCAGTTCGAACTCGATCGCAGGTTAATTTCGCAAAAAGACCCTTGATTTGTATGAAATTGTGAGAAGGACCCTGTTTTTATTTGATATTTTTGTGTGAGATTACAGGAGGCCTGGTCAGAGTAGGATTACGACTCCGAGGAAGGAGACTGATACTTGTACTATTCAATCTGGAGTCAGCGATCAAGGTTTCTTTTTGTTTTGTAAAAATTGAAATAAGTATGATATTATTAATTTGAATTGAATTATTAAGATTTTTAAATTGTTGGTTATTTATTTTTGATTAATTGATTGATTGCAGGGTTGACTTTGGGGACTCCTATTCATATTTTTGTGCCAAATACTGATCAAAGAGGCAAAGTGAGTCTAATTAACCCAAAATTAATCCTTTTTTATCCAATACTTGGATAATTTTTATATTATAATAATGTTTAACTGGAAAATTTCTTCTTCTTTTTTTTTAAATTAAACAGGATTATACAGAAATGTCAAAAGCGTACAGGCCTTCTCATGCTGATGCAACCTACGACTTCAAATACGGTATTCGAGCTGTTCAGGTACCCTTAATTAATTAATCAATCAACTAATAATATAAATATCTATTTATTAATTAAAACACATTCACTAATTAATTAATTAATTAAAGGGAGGGGGAAGATCGTCAGCAAGAGAAACGATCGGAAGAGTTGCGGCTGGAGCCGTCGCTAAGAAAATCTTAAAACAACTCGGAACTGAGGTTTCTTTTTTATAATTATTTTTTATAAATTGAATACATTTATATTAATTTATATATTATAATAAGAAATAAATAAATGAACAGGTGTTGGCTTATGTGTCGCAAGTGCATAAGGTTGTGCTTCCGGAAGGAGTCGTTGATCACGACACTTTATCTATGGATCAGGTCCATTTTTTTATTCAAATTACCTTTAATATTTTAATAACATTATCATATTAATAATTATTAATGTAATGATATTGTTAATTGAGCAGATAGAGAGTAATATAGTGAGGTGTCCGGATCCGGAATATGCAGAAAAGATGATAGAAGCGATAGATTATATAAGAGTGAGAGGCGATTCTATCGGCGGCGTTGTTACTTGCATCGCAAGAAACGTCCCTCGCGTAATTTTGCAATAAATAATTCCATTTCTGTTTTAATTTATTATGATATTTTTATTTATTATTTTTTTTGTTTTGTTCAGGGATTAGGTCAGCCTGTGTTTGATAAGTTGGAAGCTGAGCTGGCGAAAGCCGTGCTCTCTCTTCCTGCTACTAAGGGATTTGAATTTGGCAGTGGATTTGCTGGTAAAATTATAATTATTTATTTATATTTTAGTTATTTATGAAAGGATGAAGTTGTGAAATGTGATATTTTATTTATTTTTGTAGGTACATTTTTGACGGGGAGTGAGCATAATGATGAGTTTTATGTGGACCAAAACGGGAAAGTCAGAACGCGTACCAATCGCTCTGGCGGTATTCAGGTATATTATTTAATATAATTAATATAATATAAATCTTGTTTTATATTATATGAAACTCTATTAATATGATACAAGAAAAAAAGAGAGCTGAAAATAATAATATGTTGTATTGATATGTGTAAATAGGGAGGGATATCAAATGGAGAGATAATTAACATGAGGGTTGCTTTCAAACCTACCGCTACCATTGGGGTATTTATTTCTTTACTATTTATATTTCAAATCACTTTTGATAATATATTTTATTTCTATATACTAATTAATTTATTATAAAATTGGAAATAATTCAGAAAAAGCAAAACACAGTAACAAGAGAGAGAGAAGAAACAGAGCTTATCGCAAGAGGCCGCCACGATCCTTGTGTTGTCCCTAGAGGTATTAATAATTAAAATAAAATTAATAATAACAAAATATAATAAATAAATATGTTATTTATTTAATTTAATTTGAATATTTTGAAGCGGTACCAATGGTGGAGTCAATGGTTGCGTTGGTACTGGTGAATCAATTAATGGCTCAAAAAGCACAAAATGAATTGTTTCCTCTTTCATCTTCTCTTCAAGAGCCTCTTCCTATTGTTAATCATGTTTAGTTTAAGCCCTTTTTATTTAATCGACAGCTTTATTTACATTTTTGTCTTGTATCTTGATTTTTATTCTATTTTATTTTATTTCACCTAAATAAAGAGGGTTAGGTTGGCATTGTTTTGATTATAACTACTTTTAGATGGAGTGTGAGAGTGAATTTTTGTTATGGGTGGATTTTATCCATTGAGGAAATTCTTTAAGAACGGATCAATTTATCTGTAATTGTTTTTTATAATATATGGGCTTGGTATCTATTTTGGCATAAATGAGGGGGTAATATTGGAAAATTGTCAGAAGCTAAAAACAAAAGATTTCAAGTCGTGCACTGACTTTTGCTCAGAAGCACTTCGGTTCAGAAAACGAGGGACATATTTACGACCAACTTTATTATTGCTAAAGTTTAGTGGTACATGTTTCTTTAATATTTCCATGCGTGCCTTTGCTATAAATAGAACCTCAGTTTTGATATTTCTTTCCCTGATTTTGATCACAGAATCAAAACCAGTTTTTCACTCGCGCTGAAAAGCTGTGATTCTTACATATAAATACCAAAAAAATCAATTGATAATTAATAAAGATATTTAGGTTAAAGAGGAAATGAGGGTCCATCTTTCTTTCTCAAAGGTGCCTCTTTCTTCTTTTTAATCTGTCTAAAAAATGAGCTAGGGTTTAATGGGACAAGACAAGAGTCCTCTTTGGATTTATGGTCGGTTGTCATGTACTATTTTTCCCACTCATCAATCATTATTTCTATTTCTGCCCCTCGATTCTGGATCTATTTTGTCAAAATAGAACCAATCAACACGATTAGTTGTAACCAAATATTGGCGTTTATATGTTTTAGGCATTTGATGACCAAATTAACTTGATATTTTATATTTAAAGTACATTACAGGGACAACCACCAATTTGCACTGTGTATTTTTTCGTATTAAAGCTTGTAACTATCACAAGGACTTTAGTTGTTAGTCCCTAATTCATGGATTCTTTATGGTATATTATGCCACATATCCATGTGTTTTATGAATTCTTTTATATTTAGTAACCCACTACACGAATAGATGCACCTCAGTGTTGTTGAAGATTTACAGGTTTTCCAAAAATAGTACATTTAAAGAGGCACATATAATAAAAATCAAAACTATGAGATTAGCAATATAGTATTAGCTGCCGACAAATGCTTATCTGTTAATTCATATGATTATTTGTTTCGTATTAGACGAATGCTAATTAGGTACTGAATAATACCCACTCTAGTGATGAATAATACTCACTCTAGCCATACATAGCTTAAACCCTGGAAAAGCTTTTTTTTTTTATATTCTGAATAGGAGGCGAAGCAATGTGAAACTGATTAGCAGTTGAGTTGAGAAACAAACAATCCATTTTTTTGAATAAAAAACGATCCATTTTGAATGATGAAATCAAGAGGCATGAGAAGTGCCAACAGTGCGTGACAAATAAATTAAACCAAACCTAATTATGATAAGAAAGATTTAAGAAGCAATATCTTATTATTAGCATATTCATTATTTATAAGTTGAATGGATGAGAGTTTTTTAGTGTTTGGATTAGCACGGTGGTTGTTGGTTTGTAATATGCTAAATTTTTAATTGATTTATTCTCTTTCATAGAGAGACATGTATCTACTAGCTGGCTATCATTAGGTGTTAATAGTACTTTTCTCTATTTAACCTGTTTTACTAAATCATATCAAGCTTTAATCATTTGAATTGATGCTTTAAGAATGTCGTTAGTACAATTAATCAGAGAAAAATAAAGGACATTAATTTACCCTATCAAATAAGTTAGGTGCTATAGTGCTTTTTTGTAATTAATCTGTTTTGTGAAATCACATCAAGCTTTAATCATTTGAATTGATGCTCTACTAATGCCGTTTGCACAGCTAATCAGCAAAATAAAACATAAGAGATTAGAGAATTTGCCCTAATCAAATAAGGTGAAAGTGTATTTTGGTTAGGAATAAAAGGAAAAAAATGAGATGAAAAGAAATGAACATGATCATGACTAGGTGAAACGACATAAAGTAAAATCCAAAAAATGTATTTGGGCCATTTCGTTCAGCTGACAAGTAGGGCCGACTTTCAGGAGAAGTGAGCTTAATTATTAGTGTTGGTGTTCTTGCCATTAGAACTAGAAGAGTTGGTCTGTTCTGATCCTGGTAGAAAAAATTAGAATGTGTCAACGCACTCAATTAGTCATAATTAATTAACTCCACTTTTAATTATGTTGTTAGATAGAGTATAGATATAGAGAGAGAGAGAGAGAGAGATGGCTCTCCTCTTCCTCTCGCCTCCCTCCCCTCTTCTTTAATCGCGTGCTCTCTGTCTTGCTCAAAAAGGGAAACCCCAAGCTCTGTTTCCCCCCTTTGTTTCATAATCACACTTCCTTTTTCAGTAATTTGAGGAGGGTTTATCAGAATCACACTTTTCTTTCTCGATTCTTTCCCGTTTCCTTCCACTCCACTCCTCTCCTAGAGAGGCACGAGAGAGAGAGAGAGAGAGAGGATGGAGGCGCCGGCGGAGGAGATGGTGGTGGCGGTGCACGACTCGTCTCATTCTCACGAGCCGAGCTCATTCAGCACGGACAAACTGAGCTACGAGATATTCTCGATCCTAGAAAGCAAGTTCCTCTTCGGCTACTCTTCTCCCCCCGCCCGCAACTTCATTCGGGTCCCCCGCAGTTTGTCCCCAGCCTCCTCTCCCCCAAAACAGAGCCGCCGCAGAGTCTGCATCCTCTCCGTCGACGGCGCCGGCCTGCGCTCAATTCTCCCCTCCAAAGCCCTAGCTCATCTGGAAGCTTCTTTGCAGTCCGTTTCAGGAAATTCGCACGCTCAAATTTCTGACTTTTTCGACCTCGTCGCCGGTTCCGGGTCCGGCGGAGTTCTCGCCGGAATGCTCTTCAAACCCAATAAGACCTTTCGACCCGATGACACGTGGCGCTTTCTCGTCGACCGCGCGCCGTTACTCTTCCCTAAACCCAACAAGTTCAAATCCTTCTTTACCAAAAACCCATTGAAGGCTCCCAGTTTAGGACTGGAGAGAATCATGAAAGAGGCGTTTGGAGAGAAATCGAGCTTGAGAGACACCATTAAACCTGTGTTAATCCCCTGTTACGATCTAAACACATCTGGACCGTTCGTTTTCTCACATGCAGATGCAATGGAGTCAGAAAGCTTCAACTTCAAGCTTTGGGAAGTGGCTCGAGCCACCTGGTCCGAGCCAGGCCGGTTCGAACCGGCATTAGTCCGGTCAAGTGACGACTCGATGACCTGTGTCGCCACGTCATGCCACGTCATGTCAAATCCCTGTGCTGTCGCAATAACACACGTTTTGAACAACAAGAAAGAATTCCCTTCTGTTAATGGGGTAGAAGACCTGTTGGTGCTTTCTCTTGGGTGCGGTTGTGTAGAAAGTAGTAGAAATGGCGAGGTGGATTTAAGAAAGATGAGGAGATGGGAGGCTGACAAGTGGGCCCAGCCTGTGGCTCGAGTTGCGGCCGATGGTTCGGCCGAGTTTGTAGACCAGTCGGTTTCTATGGCCTTCAGTCAATGTAGGAGCTCCAGTTATGTTAGGATACAGGTACATTTTTTTTCTTAATATACTTCAACTAATTTATTGATCTAATTTTTGTAGCTTTTTTTGGTTGTTTTAATCTTGTTATTTTGCTGGCTAACGAGGGGGCAAGTTATAATTTTCCATTAGTTAATAGTATTACCACTATCTACCAGTTGTATAACAGTCAACAAAGCGTTGGTACTGCATGAGTGTTGAGTTTTGTAACAAAAGTTTGGTATAGTAAAAAGTAACTTTGGTTACTACATTCATGACAGCTCATTTATTTTTGTTCTGCTTTTGTTGTATTTTGTGGTCACAACACAACTCACAAGTGGTGGTAAACCTATAATCATAGCTTATCAGTCAGTCTGAGAATTCGAAGGAAACAAAATTGGTCTAAAAAATTCAGAGAAAATAGACAAAAAAGGACTTGGCATTTTGTACCAAAGATGCATCTTGTCATATTTTGTTTAGTTTCCCTCTCACCAAACAATCAAACATGTCATGCCATCTTGTCATATGAAACTTGTATTTTTAATAGTATATTTTTAAAAATAGGGTAATTGTTCGGGCGTGGGGGGTTTCGGGTCGGATGTAGACTATGATCCAAAACCCGATAATATAAAAGCATTATTAAAGGCAGGAGAGGAAATGCTAAGGCAAAAGAATGTTGAGTCTGTACTTTTTGAAGGGAAAAGAGTTGGAGAAAAAAGTAATTTGGAAATGTTAGATTGGTTTGCAAGAGAGCTTGTAAAAGAACATCAAAACAGAGGGTTTTTGGTTTAGATCAGAAATGGTGTACAAATCAAAATAGGGCCTTTTTCTGTTTAGATTACAACTGGTGTGAAAAGCAAAATTGGAATAATCATGAATGAATGTGGAGTGTTTGGCATTTGGGCCTTGTTAGTTTGTTAGTTAGGGCCTATAATGGAAAAGGAATTGGATTTCAGGATTCCAGTATGAAATGTAACTCAAAAGCATCCTTTTTTTTTAACTTGGAGCTGCCAGTCTTTGTATTTTATTTTTATGCTTGTGTTATTCTTTTATTTGGTTGATATTTCCATTTGTTTTTCTATGTTTGTGTTACTTTTTAGTTTTTGAAGAATGAAGAACAAGGAAAAATTAAAACCTGCCTTGAAAATTCTTAATGGAGCGTTGAATCTTAATTTGTATTGGTGAAATAGACACAGTTACCTTTGTTATCGCAAAATCGTTGTACTGAAGGGAGAAAAGCACAGGACATAAAGATAGGCATTTGATAACTAATTGATCATCTGCAATTAATTTTGATATGAGAGGACCACCAAAGAAAGTCAAGTTAAATCATGGAATTTTATATTATTCTTTCAGGAGAATAAATAGGAGTTCAAGGTAAGTAAATCTGTGAAGAATTGTTCTATCACCACTAGAAAAGAAAACAATCCCATCCCAACCAGAACCGGCCTAAAACCTGGAAACGAAATCCTTCTTTTATCGTCTTCAAAATTCTGGTTTTTGAATTCCTTGTTTTCTTGTTTTAATGATTTGAAATGCATAGACCAAGCCATCAATGGTGGAAGAGCTCCATACAATATCATCATGCAGTAACCTCCCTGTAAAGTTAAACCAATCAAATTACATTTGTTTAATTAATGAAAAATTTAAACTTTTTTTAATAATTATAATTCTTACTGCAATATCTGTGGCTAAAGAAAATGCATCTGGCACAATCATTGAGACGATAATTGTGGGGAGAATTACTATAACTGTTGCTGAAATACTTAGCTTATTTTTCTCCAAAATATTTGTCACTGGTACCAGTTCAATGGTACCAACTTGAGATCTTGTAGAAGGAAATAGATTTGTGATTTGTTCAATAAAGAATTGTGAGGCGCCAAGAAGAGTACCGATCAATGAAGTTCCAACTGCTAGGAGCGAAAATGTTTCTACCATTAGCCCCATGTTACTAGAACTCCTGAAATTAATTATGTCACATTATTATAAATGAATTTTGCATGATATTTTCAGAATAATAATTATAATTGGTGCAAAAAGAAAAGATATTTGTTTACTCGGTTTTAAGCAGGTCAAGTGGATCAAATCCATTGAGATTAGAAGAAGAGAGACTGAGGGCAATATCGTCCCAAAGAAGCAAAGAAACGAGAGGCACCAAGCTTCCGAATATTATTGAAACCCTTATTCTCTTGAGATCCCCTCCAAGATATGCACAAATCACTGAAAATAAATCATAAGGTTGAATAATGATTAAAATATAATTATTGCCTTCAATAGTAATTAATCTGGCACAAAAATATGTACATAATATTCTACAATATTGTTCAATTACCAGGTGCAATGTCATGAAATACTAGAGTGAATATAATGACAGGTATTGTTTGTGGTATTTTCTCCCAATTTGACATCTGTGGCACACTCAGTCCTCCTCCAAACGATACTGATATTCCCTCTATTGCAGCCAACAATCCTGTCTCACCAAATTAATGAAATTATATTAAACTTAGATAATCACATGTACCAAATGAATTACAAGGGAAAAAAAAAAAATCGGACCTAACATGACGAAAGTAAGCGATTGGTTAACCCGATCTGTCATGTGGGTCCCACCAACCGAAATGAGAATTGCCACAATAATAGTAAAAATACTGCCTGAGACAAAATCAGGTATGGGAATCAAGTGAGAAACGACTTCCCCTGATTTGGAAGTGTAAGCAATCATGGATGTGTAACTTAAAAACAAATAAGTGATTGTCGCGATATTTCCGCCCAATTCTCCTAATGTCTCTTGTGCCATAGTCCTTATAGATATAATTTCTATATTATTGTCGATATTTTCATTAATTTGGATATCTTTGTTTCTCTTTTTGCGTAGAGATACGTTTATTTCGGCTAACAGGAGGGCTTCTGTCAGGAGGAAAATCCAACATATTATGATAGAAGTCGCGCTCGGTATAAATCCCTACACCGTTCGAAAACTATTTATGATAATTCAATTATTTATGTATTCCCACCTATATATATATATATATTATAAAGTTAATTGAGGTGATTAAGGATGAAAAAGAGGATTTACAGCAGGAGAAGTCTTTTGAGGAATGGCAAGGATTCCAGATCCAATGCTTGTGCCAATTATGAGTGACATGGCACCAGCTATGGTTCCTCTTTTTTCTGTCTCTTTTGCGGCAACCAATAATGATGATGATTCTTCAAATTCTTCGGTTTTTCCTTTGACATGTAGTTTTGTTAGTCTATTCTTCCTGATCATATGGATGGCTGTCTTATTTCCCCATTCTGGTTGTTTCATAGCAGAATATGCACAATCACTGTCAAATCAACAAGTGAAAACAAATTAGAGAGGTAATCTAAAAGAGATGGTGAATTGGAGAGAGAGAAGACAACATATACTTGTGTTTTTTGAAATTGAAGTGAGGTGCTCTGTAGTGTGTTGGAAAGGGTCTTGGTAGAGTGAAAGCTGGAATTCTCTTCAAGTAGGCAGAATACATGGATTCAGTTCAGAGAAGGAGAGAGAGAGAGCATTCAATTGAGGATCTGAGAATCTACAGGAATCTTAGTTAAGTTAAGACCGAGATGTTTGGAGAAATGGGGCCCTGTAAAAGTAGTATTGTGTGGTTTTGAGTAACCACTAACCAGTAGTATTGTGTGGCATTGAGACAATGTTTATTGAAGCCCAAAGCCCAACAACAGCAAGCCTCAAATTAAGCCCAAAATCAAGAGATGCAAGGACAGGAGATCTCCAGTGCAAAAAGAGCTGCTCTTTCCTCTCTCTCGCTTCTCTCTCTGTGTGGAGTTAGAACCCTAGCTAAATCCCCAGCTGTGAACCTGACTCGGCCGGACCCAATCTCTCTCGGTCGGAACTCAGTTCGGAAGAGGACTAACAATGACATCTAAGATCGCCGGAGCTGTACGGAATCGGCTGAGCAGCCGCCTTCTCCACTCGGCCTCTACCCGCCTATCATCTGCCGGCGGCTCCGGCGCCACTCGAGAGTTGCCCGGAATCTTCAAGGTTCCTAAATTTGATTGATTGATTACAGTGGTACTTTTGATTTAATGATGGGAGTGGGGTTAGTTCAGTCTCATTAAGTGTTCGATGAAATGCTTGCTCTGTAAAGAAAGCAATTTTCTACTTGAATTTACATTAGAGCCTAAATTAGTCACATTTCTATTAAATTGTCACTATAATTTTTCTCTTACAATGTAACTTATTACATTTGCTTTCCCTTTATTTTCAGGATTTATCTAAGACCAAAGGTACAATGCTGTTTTATCATCTCAAAACCCATTCTTTCAAATTTATTTTAGTGATTAACATAACATTCATGGTTTCATTCAAACTCCTAACTTATCCTTAATACATTCTTTTTCTTTCATAGGCACATCACTCCCATTTCAACATCAAATAAGACATTACATGACCAAACCTACCTCATACAATAATAATAACAACCTTAATAACAAAATCCGATCATGTGCATCAAATTACTCCACCAAGACTCAAGACCCAAAACCCAATCAGGTACTCTTCAAAACCCTCATCAAAACACAACCAAGATCAAACAAATCACAACAAATAACATAACATTTTATATTATTTTTAATAGAAAAAGACGGAAATATCGACAGTTGAAGATCCGTTTGACGCACCAACATATCACATTCCTGAAAAACCGGTTAGTTTTACAGAAGGAGCTTCATACAGTCTTGTAATTTTGGCTGGACTTGGAATTGCTGGATTAGCTGCTTATGGCGTCTTTAAAGAACTCATCTTTGAACCCAAAGAGTATAATAATAATAAATAATAAAAATAATAATATTACTATTTCTGAAATATATTGTAAAATTAAATTTTTTGGTTTAAATGTAGGTATAAGATATTCGGAAAGGCCCTCAAGAGAGTTCAGAATGACAGTCAGGTAGTTCTTTCATGTCATGAAATCGAATGAACATAAAATAACTAAAATATTATTTCATTTTTTTTGACTTATTTATTTATTATTAAAAAATAAAGGTGACGGTTAGGATTGGAACGCCAATAACAGGATACGGACAGGAGAGCAGAAACAGAGCAGCGAGACAAAGAATCCCAAATCGAGTCTGGACCGATGAAGATGGTATTGAACATGTCGAGGTATTATTTTATTATTATTATTATTATTATTATTATTATTATTATGCAATATTTGCAAAAATGTCCTTGTATTATGCCTAATTGCAAAAAAGCCCCTCCTTTTATAAAGTCAAAAATATGCTCTGTTGTTACGAAGAAAGATTAGGATTTGAGTAAATCAACAGTGTTAAATGTTAATTCTAAAACCCTGAATTTAAACCTAAATTTGGTGTTTTGTTATTTTAGGTGAATTTTTTCATAAGGGGGCCGCACGGGGCCGGGAAAGTTTATGCTGAAATGTTCAAGGATATTTCTGACAGAAATTGGAAGTTTACGTATTTAATTGTTGAAATTATTTCTCCTACTAAGGCTCAGCTCATGCTTGAATCCTATGTCCCTGCTTGATTTTTTATTTATTAAAAAAGATTTTCCTTTTGTTTGTTTGTTGTAAATTGAGGTGAGATCCATCCACATTTTGGTGGCCTTTTTTTTAGGTTTTATGCGAATTGATGTGGCCTTTTTGTCATGTTTGTTGGGTTTTTAATTCTTTTTTAGTATTATAGACTTTGATAAATGGCATGGGAAGACATGACAATAAGTTAGCGGTAGTAAGTAATAATTTGAATTTGTCTTGAATTATTAATTAAATTCTTTTTTCCGAGTTATTTACAACTGTTGTCAGTGTTAATATAGTTTTAAAATGATTTTTATTTCCCTGAATTATTGTTTTTAAATGATTATTTTGCTCATCCTAGAATGAAGATAATATAGTTTAACAGTGAGTTATAATTGGGGCTATAGTCTACAGAAATGAATTTTAACAGCAAAATATAAATTTTAGTAGTTAAGAATGATTGAATGGGCATATCTTTCAACTGTAATTCTATTGGAGGTGGAAAACCTTTTATCCATCCTCATCTATTTGGAATATAAACATCATAATATAAAGGGATATTGATAGTGGTCATTCAAGAATATCGTGAGGTTATTCTTCTTTTTCTTTCGGTATTATTTTATATTTTTTGGTTGAAAAAGTGTGAGCGTTATTTGATTCTTAAAGCCTCAGCCACCACTTTTAGGATCTTACTTTTGTTTGGCCTCTATCCTTCTCAACTTGACCGTATAAATCAGCTCACTTACCAAAGGTTCTCATGCAAATTGCAATTCACTTTTGTTTTCATTTTCGCACTAATTGTCAAGCTGAAGCCTTATAATATTTCTGCTATTTTCGGTTTTGGAATATTTTCCTTCTCTGATAAAGCCTTTTGTTTTTCTTATCCAACTTATTTTCTTTATGCTTATAGTTAAGTCAATCCCGCTTTTGAGTAATTAAACCAATCCAATAAATATTGCAAGTATACTATAAAAAAAAATTGCAATGTAATAAGGATAGATATTCTGTTATGTGCACTCCCACCACAATAAAAAGTACATTATCTGTTCTATAAAATTGTATGGACCATTGATAAAAGATATTTTTTGTGAAGGAACAATTAAAAGATATTAAGGCGGCCTATTTTTTTCAAAAGACGTGCATGCTTCAACCAGTTTATTTCATTTTAATGCTGTGATATAATTATTTTTATTATCATAAAAAATAATATGATTAATTTTTCCAATGAAAAATCATAATTATAATTTCTGCAAATGAAGCATCATGGTTTTATGTAAAGTCAACTAATATTACAGTTGGCCAAATTAAAAAATGAACATGCAACAAAATAATTTTATAAAATGCCGAAATCATCCTAAGAACAGGGCCTGACTTACCTCATTTTATTCAAAAAAAAAATAAAGAATAAAATAAGGGCCTGACTTAAACATAAAGATATACATTTATACTTTTCATAAATAAGATATTATTATTATTATTATTATTATTATTATTATTATTATTATTATTATTATTATTATTATTATTATGGTCCGGTTACAAAATATATTAATATAGCCGAAAGTAATGATTTCAACTTGTCAAAAAAAATTATCAACCAAAGGAAATCTCATGCATGCCCTTTTACTCCTTTTTTTGCTCTCAAGTCAGTTTGAACTTTGAAATTCACTGCCTTCCATTGAAAAACTTAGTTCCCATATCTTCTTTCTTTTTTTTCTCTTTTTTTTTTTTGAATTGTCATATCTTCTTTCGGAAAAGTTATATTCCGTATCCAAGGACTAATAACAAAACTATGACGACTGTTACGCAAAATTTGTACTTATATCATTGTGGCATGTTTCACATATATTACTGAGAGCAATCTTGCTTATAATTAACAACCTGCTACCACGTAAAAAATTCAAAAATATATTGTGAACTTTTTGTATGTATTCTTAATTCATTAAAATAACAAGTCAATATGATAATTATAAACAAAGAAAAGATTATACATACATCCGCACCTGAAGCACAAAACTTGCATATGTGGAAAAGAAACAAGAGTCCCTTTCTGACTTTATTAAAGATAAGATAAACAAGCAAAATAAATAAGAAAAAAAAATAAATGAATTATATTACGTGCGCTCTTTTAATGCAGAAAATATGTCATTCATGTCAAGTCAGGTCAGGTCCCACACGGTCGGTTTTAAAGCCGCTTTTTTCTCTCGCCATTTGTCATCCCTTCCTTACGTCATCTCAATACCTGGTCTTGGTCTACCATTAACTTGTCTACAGGTGGTATCCATCTTTATTACATTACATGACATATAACATGTTAATCTACAGACCAGGTCTATTCAGAATTCGGATTTGATGAGGTGGACACATTTTAAACGGGCGGCACCGGCGCCAATGGTTTTACAGCAGTCTGAGTGACACGTGTCATGTTCCAAAGACCAAAAATGCCGTTTTGGTCCACGTGAGACAGAGACAAGTGGACCAGCCCAATATTCTATTTTGTCTTTGTCGGTGTATTTTCCCCCTTCCTGCACCGAAGACTCAATTGTTTCTTTTCAAATATAAAATATCTTTGTTGCTGTTAATAATCTGTATAACAAACTTTTGCTAAAAATGGGTTGAAATAGCTTCTTAATAAGAAAGACTAATTAATGTTAAGGTAATCACAAATACAGTTGAAGGAACAGAAGTCTAGGACTATTGAGTGTTGTATTAAGCGAGGGCTTGACTTGCATAAATGATATTTTTCCAACTCATTGTCTATGCATTTTCCATGTATTATTGGGAAGAATAAATAAAATAATGGAATATGCGTACCGTCATCAAAGAAAGACAAGAACCTGAAAAACTGCAATCAAATCATGCGAGGGTAATATCCCCCTTTTAACATTCATCTCCAGTCATTACTAAATCAATGAACTTCCAGCATTAACATATCTTCTCAATTTAATATAAACAAATAATAATACTTTAAAATGTCCAGTTGATATATGAACGGAGAGAATATGACAGTTAAGTGGGATAACGGTAATGAAAGGGCAATAGCCGGTCGCCAATTTGCGGCGCAAACGGTTATAGCCGGTAGCTTCCCACATATAAAAAGGGACAGCCTGGTGCCAACTCCTCTTCTCGTTCTTCCCTCACATTTCATTTCAGCGTTTTCTTTCTCAAAATTCCCCTTTATAAAAACTGCTTAAGAAGGAAAAAATCAATTATCATGGAAAGCGATCTATCCTCATTAATTCGCCTAATGGTAAACCATATTTTCCTCTTTCGCCTCTTGTTATTGATTGATTTAATTATAGCACTAATTTCTTCCATCGTTCTAATTATCCATTTGGGTTCTTTTCATTTGCCGTGGCCTGTTCTTGAAGAACCTTTCGATTAAATCGTATCATGGTAGCATTATTTCCATTTCGTTGGTTAATTCTTTTATCAGTCAATATCTCATTGTTCATTCCTTTTTCTGTTCTCATTTTTGGGAAATTGCTTTTAATCCACCTTACATCCCGGTCCATATAAACCCAATTAAGCAGAAGAGCACATATAACTTTCAAGAATTAATTTCATTGTTCAATAATCCTTTTTGTAGCTGAATTTATTCATCGATCAATATCTCATTGCTCATTCTTTTTTCTGTTTCCATTTTACGGGAATTGCTCTTAATCCTCCTCACATTACGATCCATAGAAGCCCAATTGATCGGAGCAGAGATAATTTGTCAACAATCCATTTCATTATTCAATAACCATCATTTCCCTGATCTAATTAGCTTTAATTCGGTACAATGCTGATTTCACTTTCATCTTTCGAAATGATTAACAAACAGAGTAGCGAGATAATAAGCGTGGACGAAGAGAAGAAGAGTAGGAGAAAGAGAAAGAGGAGGGGCAAGAGAAACAGAGTATTTTGCGTGGTCCCGGAGCAGGGATTGGTCTCGTGCACCACGTTCAACATTCTCGCCCCTATCTACAAACGTCTTGGCCAAGAGGTAACTTTCATCATAATTGAAAAAATTATCAATTAATTGACGATTATTCGGCAAAATTTTTATTTTTATTTAATTTTGTTTTGTTTGGGCAGAATTGTAGGGAAAGTGAGTATAGACTGTATTGGTTGAGCAGAAATCAAATGATTTTAGACCGTCTTTTGTCGGATCGTTCTTCAATTATCTGCCTCCAGGTTCAAAATTAAACACTTTATTTAATCCAATTAGTTACATTTATATATGCACAATTACGAATTTTGACTTGAAGTTAATAACATTTTAATATTTTTAATCAGGAGGTGTGGCTGAAGAATGAAGAGCTTGTTGAAATGTATGAGAAAAGATTGGGTGATGAAAATTATCAAATCTTTAAACTCGCTCGTACCAACAATCGTGGCGACGGTACACGATATTATTTTTATATTTTTATTTTAATTATTTACAACATTAATTTTTGAATATACTAAATGTTATGTATTTTATTTTCTAAACAGGGTTATTAACAGCTGTGAATAAAAGCAATTTTAGTGTGATAAATTATAAAGAGTTATTATTCAACGATTTTGGAGACCGAGTCGCGCAATTATTACACGTCGAATCGATTCTTCCTTTTCCACGAAATGAAAATAATAAAAATAAAAATACGAATATTTCTCAAGAGATTTTGATTGTGAATACTCATTTGATATTTCCGCATGATAAGAGCCTCTGTATAGTTCGTCTCAAGCAGGTTAATCATTTCATCTTTAATAATTTATTGACTTAATTAATTTAATTATTATTTTTTATTTTTTGGTGATGATTAAACTGTGTTTTGATAATAGGTATACACGATTTTGCAATGTATAGAATCATACCAAAAAGAGCATAAACTTGGGCCGATGCCAATTATACTTTCTGGGTTAGTTTCCAATTATTATTTTTCCAAATTAAGCCCAATTTATTCATCTTTAAATTATTTATGACCGTTTAGATATGGTTTCATTAATGTATAAATATATGTATTTCTAATAGAGATTGGAATGGAAGTAAAAGAGGGCAAGTTTATAAATTTCTTCGGTCCCAAGGTTTTGTTTCATCGTATGATACAGCTCATCATTATACTGATAATGATGCCGATTGTAATAAGGTATATTTATTATCTTAGCTAAAATTATATCATCTATATTTTTTTTCTTGAAATAATATACAATATTTTATAATTGTTATTAATTTAATTTTTTGTTGTGATTGCAGTGGGTGAGTCATCTGAACCATAGAGGCAATATTTGTGGAGTTGATTTTATTTGGTTATTAAATCCAAATAAGGATCGAAAGCCTCTAAAAACTAGCTGGAATCAAGCGGTTCTTGCCATTATTAAGGTTTTACATTTTTTCTTATTTCTTTTCCATATTTTGGTCTATCTATATAATATACAAAAAATATTATAAGATAATATTTGAAATTTTGCAGTATTTACTAAGAGCAGCTTCTCTTTCGGAGTACAATGCGTTTGAATTGCTGAAGGGTGATAATTCCGATGATTATATTACTTATTCTACATTTTGTCAAGCACTCACTCAAGTAATTTTTTTTCCCTTTTTAAAAAAAAGAATTAAATCGTTTATGTTTCTTTAAAAGTGCTGACAATTTATAAATTATGAATATGAAATTCAGTTAAATTTACTGCATCCAAATGGGCTTGGAACTGAAGAAATTGATGAATTGTGGGCCCATGCTGACCTGGACGGAAATGGCCTTTTGGACTTTCAAGAATTTTTGGTACATTTTTTGTATTAAATTTTGACAATTTTTTTATTAATCAATGATTTTTTTTTCTTTGGTGAGTCTTAATCTATGAAAATGAACTAAACTATTATACTTTTTGACAGAATTGCATTTGGAACCCAAAATGGGTGGACCAAACAGAGAATATGAACCCAAAATGCGAGGAAAATGAAGCGCGATTTGAAAAGGGGCAGATAAGTAAAAAGGAAATTGCGTTGGGTTTTAATGTAAAAAATGCAGTATTATTTCCGCCAGAAGTAGAAAAAGGAATGTGGCCTGATAATTACAGTCTTTCTGATCATGCTCCACTTACCGTTACTTTTTCTCCTGTAAGATTATTTACATGACATTATGTATATTTGAACTTTTGTTCTTTTTTGTTTTCTTTTGTTTTTGATATTAGAGTGTGTATATATATAGGTATAGATATTAAGAGGTTTGAAATGAAATTTATTTTTTTAGATTTCAAATCATACTTCTTAGATATGTTGTAACTGTTTGGTGTTTCAGCCACTTTGAAATGTATATAAATAACACATTGGCCGTATTGTTTATTTTCTTTTTCATTTCTTGTCAGTTTATATGTAGGGTGAGTTGAAATTCCCTATTAAGATTTTCACTTTTCAGCTCATTCGTGGCTTGGCTTTCTGTATCTATTGATTGACTGTATTTTGTTATATCATCTTTGTTTTGTCTTTATGTTCATATTATTTAGATGTACCTGCTACATGGTCACAAACACAGATTTTAGCATGAGAAATGGCATGGAGTAATAATTAGTAAGATATCATCGTACTATTTCTATGATAATGAAATGATAACTAATTGGCTTTTACAGCTGAATGAAAAGAAAGACCATTAGCTCTAGGTAGACCTAAGTACCTAATTAATATTAAATTTCTTCCTTGTTTTACCAACTTTGAGTCCGAATTAAGTAATATATCATCTTTTTAGATCTTTAGGTAATATTTTCTTCTTTTGTTGACATTAAAATTTTAATTCAAAATCTCATTCACAAAATAAATAAAAAATCTAATCCGAACTATCCACACAAAAAAAAAAAAATCCAATCAGAAAGGTCAAGAATTGACACACCAAATTGAGGTATATATGATATATCTCATGCAGAAAAAAACAAAGAAATTATTAATAAGATATATCTGAAATATACATCACATGTTTTAAATATTCCATATTGATATTGAAGAAACCAATTTGGCCTATCAT
Organism: Juncus inflexus; assembly: GCA_024447665.1. Classification (NCBI taxonomy): domain Eukaryota; kingdom Viridiplantae; phylum Streptophyta; class Magnoliopsida; order Poales; family Juncaceae; genus Juncus; species Juncus inflexus. The sequence goes on from JAJHPC010000003.1 coordinate 9,340,785, forward strand.
TTTATTATGTGTCTAATTTGAATGAATAAACCCTTTTTATTTAATCAATCATGTGTTTGTTTGACCCGCAGCCCCTAATGACTTAGAAAGGGTATAATAATTGTACTTCTACCTCTTTTCCTTCTCTTATCTTTTTCTCATTCCCTTTTTCTGACACACAACAGGCAGATCGAATGTTATTCAAGATATTAAGAAAAAAATAAAAAAAATCAATGGATAAAGACTTTTGAATTCTCATCATGTGGATGGAACCAAAGGATTTATCTGTCATTATTAATCATTGATTGTTACTCAACACATAAAAAATAGAGATAAGAAAGAAAAATTATTTTGTATTAGTATATCAACTCAGATGAAACTAATTTTCTTAACCACACCTCTCACCATAAATGAGGAAACTTCAACTCCTAATTCGAGAGCAGCTATTATTATTCTAGTTAGTAATACACATTTGTCATATGAAAAGCATATAGTACTACATGACTAATTATATACTAACAACCTAGCACAGACTATTAATGTTGGTATTACATGAATAATTTAACCATGCATCTTACTGGAATACCACACCTGCCCTTGTTTCCTGTCCTACCTGTTTTTGCTACCTACCAAATAATTTACATTCAACAAACTCAACATTTTATTTATTGAGGTAAGGTAATAATATATTTATTTAGATATACTTGATTCTTTTTTATCCTAAATAAATATACATATGGTTATCTCATTAATTCTAATATAGTTATATCTTCTACACTGAATATAGTTTATCCAAAACCAAAAGAAACATCTCAAGTCATAATCCAATTGGTGAATACCCTAAGCAACAATCAAGTGCTAGATAAGATAATACATATATAAATTATTAATAGTATGATGTGATGTTAGACTAAAATATGTAATATGAAGATAAATTATTAATAAAGCTTAATTGGTGATGTACAAAATGAAACCTCCCCCCTCATGACCTGCTCCCAACCTCCCTTAACAACCTTTTAAACTAGTCGATAATAATAATAATAATAATAATAAATTAATAATAATAATAATAATAATAATAATAATAATAATAATAATAATAATAATAATAATAATAATAATAATAATAATAATAATAATTGTGCACCAATGAAATATAATAACTTACAAATAAAGTCAACCATGTCTTGAGCCTCCCTCTCCATCCATCCAACCACCATGACAGCAAAACCTTCCGACTCCATTATTTACCAAAATGCCCTCCCTTATTATTCCGTTTTCAGGACAAAGAACGGGTCTCACAATTCTTCAGTTGGTCCTTCTCTATCTCGTTTCTCTTTACCCATTCAAGCTACAACACCTTCACAACAAACAGAGAGAGAAACTAGCAGGAAGCACACATATATAGCTAGAGAGAGAAACTCCGCACGATCATATATGAAGCCTCCTCCTGTACAGAGAGAAGAAACCGAAAGGAATGGTTAAAGTGACCCAAGTGATAAACTCCATCGAAAATATGTCATACACACACGAGATGCTCGATGAAATGCCTCACCACTTCGATTGGGCTTTACACGAAGTCAAATCCTCCATTCTAAAATGCACGAGATGGCAAGTTGAAGAAACGAATGATTTAATCAACTGCCCCTTTCATTATTTTTGCGACAGCACATATCCAGGCGATTTTCCTCCATTAATAGACCTCTTAGTTCTTATATTTGTATCATATTGCTTCATTTCCACCACGTTTTTCACCCTTTTAGACCTCACGACCATCTACAGAGGGATTGGATTACCAAACAACAGAATTATACGAAAGAGGAAATATCTCGTCCCTTCTAGCCCGCTTATTCTTCCATTAATGCTACTGATTCTAGCCAAAGGGCAAAGAATCAACACGATTTTTCCGATTTCTCACGTGGGTCCCGCAATATTACAACTGGTTCAAATCTCAGCCCTCGCTTTTCGCAACGAGGCCGATCAAGACTTGAGATATGCGGTTCTAGAAGCTTCTACAGTTTCCGGTATTCTACACGCGAGTCTTTATGTAGATGCGGTTATATTACCGTATTATACCGGTTTGGAAGCATTAAGTGGCTCTCGCTTTTCAGGCGAATGCACTTCGTGTGTTTGTAGAAAAGAGCCTTTGTTGGTGGGCGGGAAAAGTTTGACTTACAGAGGCCTTTCAAGAACTACTCTGTCCATAATATTCGCGCTCTGTTCAAGAATGGTGTGTAGGATTTACGGAGAGGAGAGAATAAGTGTGGTGATAAAGTCTGTATTGGAAGGAATAAGTTGGTTTTTTGTCGCGTTTGATTCGGTTTTCTTGATTCGCGCGAGTCCTGAAGGGATAAATTGCGCGACGATTTGTTTCGGGCTTTTGGTTCTGACCTCCATTAATGTATTTGGTAAAGTGTATAGATTTTTGGGGTGGTTGGAATTGAGAAGAATGCAAAATAAGGTAGATGTATCGTCAATTCCTTGATTAAATGTTTTTTTTTTCTTTTTTTTTAGTTGAAGATTTAATTGTAAAGAAAATTGAAATGCGTTTGTTTTAGTTGTAAATTCTTTTCTATTGATACTTGATATTGAATAATTTGGACAAATTTAGACGTCGTAACCTAGCATAAGCATAAAATTTGGTTATCTTTTTTTACTCATGATATATTCACTGTTAAATTTATAGTTTGATATTTGATTGTGTTTTGACTTTTGACCTTTTCTGGGCCCGATATGTACTTGGGCCGAAAATTGAATTGTTTCTAAGTTAACTCATACTAATTTCCACATTCTTTCTAATATATAAAATTTATGATTTGAGAGATTTTTGACACCGGTTAAATTTTATGATTTTCTGTGAATATCGCTGAATGGGCTCATATAAAACAAATCATTTTTTTACCCATTGAGTAAATTCTGCAATAGGCCGGCCCAGCTAATATGGAGCCTTAATTTAAGTAAGTTTCCACCTGTTTTTGCCACAAGTCCAGTCCAAAGTTAGTTATGGCCCAGGTTGACATAATTCATCCAGACATTTGCTTGGTAGTAATAGCAAAAAGATTGCTTTATAAATAGCCCCTTCATTATTGAAACCTTGGCTGTGAGACTAAAGAAAATCAAAACCGGAAATAAGAGTAAGTTGGCATTTTCTTTTTGATTTTTTGTTGGGATTGCATGATCACTGTCTGTATATGAAGTTAAAACGAGTCATTTTAGTAGAGTATTTCGAATTTATTTTCATCTATTGAACAAAACTAATTAGCCAATACTAAAATGAGTGGAACACAAAAATTCATATAATACCGAAGCGGAGTGAGATCCTCTCTAGTTTGACAAAAAATCCCCAATTTAAAAAAAGTAAATGAAACCATCTAATAACAAGTTTACAAATTAGTTCAAGAATTCAGCTATAGAGCCTATCAAAAGTGCAACAAAAAATTCAACTCTCTATGCATTTATAAACTTACTATTAATTGGCTAAACATTTTACATGTCTTCTATTTTGTTTCCAAGGTGCGGATCTTTTTGCTTCCCCGATAGAAAAAGATATAACCCTCCTACAATAGTATTGTACCTTAGAGAGGCTGCAATATCAAGCAACAAAGGAATTAGTGCAATGCTATGGTTTAGACTTTTAGGAAATAAAAAAACAAATTAAATTATTAAATCTATTATCATGTAAATAGGAGTCAATTTTCTCGACCATGACTCAAGTAGGATGAATGAGACTCAGTATGTGTTGCTATTTTTTGGCTTTTATGGAAGAAAAATAATAACCAAATATTCAACATGGCTATTGTTAGCCATTTATCGAAGATTTGGTTGGAACATTGTTGAAAGACAAGATACATGCCTGCGGTGCCTTCAACATTCTTAAATTTCTTAAATAAATTTTATATCGCCTTCTATGTTAAAAAAATGCATATGTGAAAACAACACTCACGATGCATCATGCACATGAGATCACATAAATTTGCATATGCAATACAAAAACTGCATATGTGGAGACACAATTCATGATACATCATGCATATGAGATCACATAAATTTGTATATGCATCCAACAAAACTACATATGAAGGGATAAATTGTGTCAACCATTTGTATCAGGTTTATGCATCCAACAAAACTAAGTTAACCACATTGACCAATAAATAGTTCCCAATTAAAAAAGAAAAAAACTTACATTTAATAAATTGTACTTTAATAACAAGAGTTATAGTTCAGGAATTTAAGACTTATTCAGACGTACTTTAGTTCCGAATTTAACTATCAGAAAATGGATTGGCTAAGCAGAACAACAATCATCTTCTTCTATTTCTTTTCTATGCTGTGTCTGTTCTCATATGTTTCGTTTCGACGACGTCCATTGTCTAAGAAAAGGTACAACCCTCCTATAATAAGGATTGTACCTATTATAGACTGCAAAAATAAACAACAATAAATTCTATGAAATGCTTAATCCTTTTGAGAAATAAAAAAAACTTATATTAAAGATTTGACATTTTTCTCCTTTTTTATCCGTAGTTAAAATTGTCATAATATTTACATAACTTCCAACAATGATGTCATCGTTTATAAATAGAGAATCTAAAATGATGGTGAAAATGACGGATAATGCATTAAACATCGGTGGATAACTCGGTCCGCGTTTCTCGACCGCATACGAGTTCATTTTATATTTTTGCGGTGGTTGTAAATATGCCCTAGATTATTAAAAATGTGTTTGAATTTTCTCAATTATGTGACAAATCAATTAAATAGTTACTGAAATTGTATTGAATTTTACGGTGTATACAACTGTCAATAGTTGCATATTCCATCCGAGACTCCATGATGGTTTGTCTCTCTTCAAAATTATTCCCATAAGTCCAGTTTGGACACCATCCAATAAACACGTCATCATGGAGGAACAATATTTGAAAGGGTATATTTTAAGTACCTTTGACTGTAATATCAAAAGAAATTATACTTTTATTAGTTGTAAAATTGGAAGATATCATACTTTGTGAACTTAATTATATATAAATTAACATTTGTTGTGCACCTAAAGTAAATACCACCAAGAAAATGTAAAGCAACTTCCCGCTAGAAATAGCGTTCCACACAAAGGATACCCATAAGACTAGTCTCCAGTGTCACTGTTGTTTGGCAACAATGGATGGCCATAAATGTAAAGAATTTCCTTTGTAGAGGCTTGACAATTAGTGTACCACCAAAAAACATCATACATCCTAAAATATTTATGCTCCCTACAGACCAAATAGCTCTAACTTATCCATCCTAAACAAGAAAAACATCCAGTTAAAGACATAATTAAAATAACAAACAAAATGATAAGTTAGTTTTGATTCAGTGTAATTTTAAAATGTAAAACTATAACTTGCCCCTTCATTTCCCTATAAAAATGTCATATACATCATCATTGAACCTTATGATATCATGATTTTTGTAATTATACCCCTATGATGTCATGTTTTTTGTATTTACCCCCCCGCCCCCCTACGATGTCATATTTTATAAACTTATTCGAAGATTTGGTTGGAAAATTGCTGAAGGACAAGATACATGCCTACTTTCGATACAGTGCCTTAAATATTCTTAAATTTCTTAAATAAATTATATATTTTGTTTATTTATAATTTTGAATTAAGCCAATGTATCTTTCAATGGTTCAAAAGATATCGCCTTCTATGTTAAAAAAACTGCATATGTGAAGACAACATTCTCGATGTATCATGCACATGAGATCACATAAATTTGCATATGCAGCACAAAAACTGCATATGTGGAGACACAATTCATGATACATCATGCATATGAGTTCACATAAATTTGTATATGCAACCAACAAAAATACATATGAAGGGATAAATTGTGTCGACGATTTGTTTTGGGTTTATGGTTTTGACCTCCATTAATTATAATACAACTAAAGGGGATGGACACCCCCCCCAAAACAAAAAAAGAGAACTAAAAAAATCTGACTACGAAAATCCGAGATAGTCAGCAATTTTGGACTGTAGTGGTAGATGGGGCCAACAACAAAAAAAATTTGATTTTTAGTGATAAGTGAGACCTATGTGCATTGAATAAAAGTGGTAAATGGGTCTCATATAGTGATAAGTGGGGAGCAAATCTATGTCACTGTAGTAAACCTCTTTTATTTATTGAGCAAATTTGATGTTATCAATTATTTCTTCCATTGTATATGTCGAATTAATGGTATTATTAGGATCAATGTTTCATTAAATTAGATGTAAACTCACCCAATGAATGCATTGAAGGAAATCCAACTTAGTGACTTCAATTCAATTCTAGCTCTCTCCATCCGTCTCTACAAATCAAAACATAAGTCGAAAGTGATTTACACGGTAAATTTTCTCAAAGAGAAAAACTAGTATAATTAGTTCAACAATATTTTATCAAGTAAAAATTTAATATAGAACTGTGAAACAGACAAATATGAGCAAACGCTCGTAGTTTTTCCTTAAAAAAAGAACCGTGAACGTCTCAAAAAAAAAAAAAAAGAACCGTAACAGATACATCTTTGCTCGGGTGTAAGTGTTTTTTTCATAAGGGAAATGTTCAAACACGACGCACTGTAACATGACTATAGCACGATGCACTATAGATATACTATTATTTTTCATTTTATATATTGTTTTATCATTTAATATACTGTTATTTATTCTTTGTGTATTTTTTTTTTACTTTCATATGCTGTTTTCCCATTTTTATATAATGTTTTCACTTTTTATATATATACTGTTATTAGAACATAAATTATATATACTGTTATGTATATATTGTTATTAGAAAATAAATTATATATATTGTTATTGGATCCCATCGTAAACAGTCGTGCTACAGTGTGTCGTACTGTAGTAGGTCCCTTTTAATAAAACTTGTGTGTAAGTGCAACATATATGTAACTAGTTAGAATGAGTTTGGAATGTATGGACCTCTCAAGGAAGAAGGCGATAGGGAAAATGAAGATAGCACCGAAAAGGCTTCGATATGTCAGAAGTGAAAAGTCGTACATGCCCTCGTTCATCACAATCTTGGACAGAATTATCATACCCGTTATGAAGACTTGATTCAACACCATGGTTAAACAAGGTTTCCATCTCTCAAACACCCCCTCCTTCCCTCTCTCCTTGTTGATCTAGTCCTTCACCTGCCATTAGTTAATAATTGATTTGAATGAACAAACAAAAGGATGAAATGAAAGAGAAGAAAAAAAGGATGAGATGAGAGAGAAAATAGAGGAGATACAATATAATTTGCTTATATGTTGAATTCTGGAAGCCTGGATACATAGCACAAGGGGGTCACCCTCTTCCAAATACTGCCTTACATTATTGCTAATTCGGATTCAGAGCGGAATGCCTTGTTTTTGATGATTTCAACTCAATGGAAATGGAGGGTGTTAATAGATTATTTGTAGCTTATTAATGTTATTGTAATTTGTAATGGTAATTAATAACAGATTCATGGGGAATGTCTTTATTGGAAGGGAAGAAACAATGCATCTCTAGTTTTGAGCAATGGAATCAAGGAGGATAAAACAGTTTTACACTGATACATAACCCTAACGTACTTCCTTCGATGGTTTTGGCATACGGCGATTTTTTTGGACCATAATTTAAGGGAGATAGTTTTTCTTTTTCTTTTCTTTTTTTCTTTTTTGTTTTTTGCTGTTAGTTTTTGTTTTTCACTTAATTATTTGAGGTGTACTATTTGTATTTCTACTATTTATATATATATATATATATATATATATATATATATATATATATATTTGAATTGATTTACTATTTATATATATCGGCAAGTTTCTGTCTTAAACGCACTATAATGCAGAGTCAGAACAAAGTTGATGGTGAACGCATATTTACACCGAGGCAATGCGGAACCAACCGAGTAAATTTCTCTGTCTTAGCCTAAACCTAAAATGATTGAGTTAAGATGATTTGTTTGAAGAAACAGGTCTGTTTAAAGTCGAAAAAGAAAAGAAGAAGCAAGTCTGGGTCCAAATACAAAGCCCAATAAAAATATTTTGCTTGAAACAGGAAATGGAGAAGATAGGAAATAACAAAGTCAGAATGACGTCAGTGCCGACGCCCCAGTACTCTGATATTCTTGACTGCTTCGTATTATTTATTGGAAGTGTACGAGTGATCTGAATCTTATTCCTGAATTAGCTAATTTTTTTGATTAATTTTCTGAAGTTGGCTAGGTTGATGTCGTTTTTGGTTTTCCCTAATTTCGTTGGATTATTTGAATTTGATGTTACAAATTTCGGTCTAGTCTTGCTTACCAGTTTACAGTCATTTCTATGTTTTCATTCAGTATCTCTTGCTTTTATTCAGGGAATCAGTCAAATAATTATTGAAAAAGGAAAGATGGAAGGTGAAGCAGGAAAAGGGAATTGCGATGCATGGGCAGCAAGAGACCCATCTGGAATCCTCTCCCCTTTCAAATTCGACAGAAGGTTATTATAATTTTCCACTCAATTTCGCCTTCATCTGTCTAAACCATTCTCTTCATAAACACCCAAAATCAGTTTCACACCAAATCATTAATTGATTGAAACGAAATTCATGCAGGGCTGTAGGAACCGACGACATATCACTGAAAATAAAATATTGCGGCGTTTGTTATGCTGACATCATCTGGACTCGTAATCTCCATCACGATTCTATGTACCCTGTTGTTCCTGGGTCAGTTATATACCCTGTCTTTTCATACTTTTATATTCTTTAATTCAATATTATTAAATATTTACAATTTATCTTATTATTCAGGCATGAAATAGCTGGAGTGATAACGGAAGTAGGATCCAACGTGACGGGTTTCAAAGCAGGAGATAACGTTGGTGTGGGTACGTACGTGAACTCGTGCAGGACTTGCGAGCATTGCAACGACTTTTTAGAAGTCCATTGCAAGAAAAACGTGTTCACTTTCAACGGAATCGATTACGACGGCACAGTCACAAGAGGCGGTTATTCCACTCACATAGTCGTTCACAACAGGTCCAAAATATTAAAAAATAATTGAAAAACAACATTTTCACATTATTTAACAATAATAATTATAATTATTATATGGGAAAATTGCAAAAAAGCCCTACATTATGCCGAAATTGCAAAAAAGCCGCTACATTAATAAAGTTTTTTTGTTGCAATTTCCAATAGTGTAGGGGCTCATTTGCAATTTTGGCATAATGTAGGGGCTTTTTTGCAACTTTCCGTAATTATATATTAAACTTTTTTTATATTTTATCTAGGTATTTATTTAAGATAATAGTAATAATAATTATAGTAATAATAATAAAAGTAATAATAATTATATATTAAATATTATTTTTGTATTAGGTATGTTTATAAGATACCGGACGGGTATCCGATGGAAATGGCGGGACCGTTATTATGTGCAGGAATAACGGTTTATACGCCGATGATGCGACATAATATGAATCAGGCTGGCAAGTCTCTTGGTGTGGTTGGTTTAGGCGGGTTGGGCCACTTGGCTGTTAAATTTGGAAAGGCGTTTGGGTTGAACGTTACGGTTTTCAGCACGAGCGAGTCCAAGAGAGACGAGGCGGTTAGTGTGCTTGGTGCAGATAAGTTTGTTATTTCTTCTGATAAGGACCAGATGAAGGTAGTTTATTTGGACATTTTGTTTTTGTATGAATTTCGGAGGGGAGTGGAATTTTTTATATATTTTTTTAATTTTGGATTGTAGGGGATGGTGGGGAAATTGGATTTTATAGTGGATTGTGCGGCTGGGAATCATGAATTTGATCCGTATTTGAATGCGTTGAAGATACATGGAATCATGGTTCTTGTTGCTTTCCCTGGAGAAATTAAACTAAGTCCTGCCAGTCTTAATATTGGTAACATTTTGTTTTCAATTGAGCATAATTTATCTTCTTAATTTGTCCACGAAAATGAACACCTTAGGATGCCATAACTAATTTAATTTTAACACAATGCTTTCTTTATTCAGGGGCAAGAACACTTTCAGGGAGCTTGACAGGTGGCACTAAAATGATACAATCAATGTTAGACTTCTGTGCAGAGCGTAAAGTTTATCCAAAAATTGAGCTCATTAAGATTGATTATGTTAATGAAGCACTGGAGAGGTTGATCAATCGGGATGTTAAGTACAGATTTGTCATTGATATAGAAAACTCCTTCAAGTGACCAACTCCAAGCTTCATGAGAAAACCAAACATGAAAAGAATTGGTCCGTAAAGAAGTATTTTATGATATGTTGTGGTTTGATTTAATATGCTTTTTGTTGTTACATATACGAGAATAGTTAGAATGAGATCTTTCGGATATGTAAGAAATAATAATAGTACTACAATATACGAGAATAGTTAGAATAAGATCTTTTAGATATGTAAGAAATAACAAGATACTATTTTTGTATATGTATTTGGTTTGGACTGGTTAGTATGGTTGTTTTTTTTGCTTACGCTTTTGCTCTCCTGATGTATAATGAACACTTAAAGAACATACAAGTTTATTAAGTTGATAAAAAAAATGCGACATAATATTTTCATGACTAACTTCATTAAACCACCATATAAACATTGATGAAAGTCACTTTCAAATATTGCGAATAGATTACACAATAAATCACATATCAGTCCCTCAAGAATGCACTACTCTTAATCTCAAATACTCCAAATCTTGTAACTTGCAACAACATTCACCTCAACAAATAACTAATCACAACACCAACCAATCAAAATACCAAAAATCAATAATCAAGCAAAGACGGATCACCAACAAACTCCGCAATCTGTTCCAACTTAACATTGATCAACTCGTGGCTATCCGCATCCCTAACAATCCCCGTCTCCTCATCCAAATCCTTCTCCATCAAATTTCCAAAAACGCCCTTGTTCTTTCCGTACAATACCAAAACCGCCCCTCCCTTTTTAGGCAAGGCCGTTTCCAACATCTCCTGCTCGACTCCCTGCACTAATTCGCCTTCTATGGAAATATCGCAGGTCGTGGGCCCCACCACGTCGATTATTTCTCCTTTTTTTAAGTAATATTTGCCCCGTTTTAAGTCCTTGCTTATTATTCTCACTCTGATGTGGCTCGTCAGCCACCTCACCTGTTTCGTCTCTCTCTTAGTGCTACTGCTACTGCTAAGTCTTTCTCTCTCTCTACTTTTACTAGTACTTCCGTCCCTTTCTCTCTCCTCTTTTCTCCGATTACTACTCCTTTCTTTCTCCGCCGCCTTTTCATTTCTCCTATTACCATCTCTTTCTCTTTCTCGCTCTACATCCTTGCCATTTCTCCTACTACTATCATCTCTCTCTTCTCTCCAACTCCTACCACTCCTTTCTCTCTCTAGATCCTTGCTCTCTGTTTTGGTACTCTTCCCATTATCAACAGGAAGCGTCCATTCGCCACCGCGTTTCTTCTTAGGATCAGAAGCAGAAGGGTTGAAACCGAGACCGTATTGTCCCCCTCTCCTTTGAAGCTCTACAATCTTTGTATCCTCTTTGTTTTTATTAGGACCAATCGCCTTTCCTTCTGACCATCCGTACCCTCGCAGAATCGCAGCTCCAAATCCCTCTACTGGCACTTCCAAAAATTCATCCTAAAATATAGAAAATTTTCAAATCTATGAAATGGAATGATTACATAAATTATTGCAACTTTTTCAAGAAAATGAGAGAGAAAGAAAGATGGGGTGTATGATTTACCTGGCCGCGGTCTTCAGGTAAGTTGTGAATATCGTCTTTGAACCGCTTCAAATCATCGACTCTTTCGAGTCTCTGCCTTCCTCTGCCCTTCTCTTCCTTCTCTCCGTTTTCCTCCTTCTCCTTCTCCGATCGTATGTGAAGTCCGTACGGCAAGCCAGACGGATCTGCAGCATTGTTGGTGTCCAGCACGAATTGGGTCTCAGTGGAAAATTGAATAGTAGGATCGTCAGCTTCAGTAGGTAACGAACTGGGTTTGAATCGCTTGGTATACTCGGAGTTAGAAAGCGGTGCGATTACTAGGGTTTGTTCGGAGTTGAGGGGTTTCGTGGGGTCGAATTCGGTGACGAACTGCGGGCCCGTCGAAGTGGAGACGGCGGCGGCGGGTTCCTCCGACGAGACGGGGTTCGGCCGAGCGGTGGTGGCCTTCGATTTGCTGATGGAGAAAGAAAGCTTCATCTTTCCACTCGACTAGGGTTTCACACGGAGGTGGAAGAGAAGGGACGCCGAACTTGTCACAAATACCAATTCCCCTTTTCAAACGGGTCCAAAGTAGAAATCTGGCGTTTGAAACTAACTGAGATTTCAGTTCTCGGATATTCCAACCGGGAGTTGGTTTCCTGGATTTTAGTCGAGATGTACGGACAGAGTATGGAAATTGGGCTAGGAAGAAAATGACTGGGCTTTTTGTTGTTTTGTTCTTTCTTGAAAAAAATATCTTTGGGACACTACAAATATCCAATCTGAAATCTTCTTTTTAAAGAGAGAGAGAGAGATCAGTGAGTGAGGCCATTCATTTCACTCCCTCGAGAATTTAAGATAAGGAGGCCCTCTCTCCAGGTATTTTTTTTTTCTTAATATCTACCTTAATCATCTCTTAATATCTTTCCAATCTTCCTAAATATCACCGGATTTGTAACTTTGCATCTTATATTCTCTCTTTATTTAACACACAGTTTGAAATTATCAAACAATGGCGAGTTTACAAACCTCATTGACATGTATGGCGACAAAGAAGCATCTCTTCAAATTTTCGAACTCCTCATTTCTACATGGAAATGAATTGTCAGCCAGGCGGGTTACAAACGGGCAGGATAGGCTTAACGGGTTTGTTAGCCCGATAGCCACTCTTGCCGCCGACAGACCCGTATCCGTTGCTGAGTCAGCATCAAAACCGAAGATAAAGCATACTCTTGACCCTGCTGCGCCGGATTTTCTACCGCTCCCTCCTTTTGAAGAATGCTTCCCAAAGAGCACCAAAGAATATACGTACGCTTCTTATTTTGTTTATTTTCACTACAGTATTCAATATATTGTGATGATTTATATGTGATTTTTTATGATCGACAGAGAAATTATTCATGAGGAGTCGGGGCACGTGTTAAAGGTGCCGTTTAGGCGTGTGCATTTATCAGGAGACAACAAACCATTTGACACTTACGATACTAGCGGCCCGCAAAACATAAGCCCTCGCTTAGGTAAATTCTTGATCCAACTTTCCAAAATCATCAATTGAACTTTCCTTTTATGTCATTTTTAACTTTTTCATGGGCTTAGTTATAAAACTTGTTTTAAATTCTAGGATTACCCAAAATCAGAACAGACTGGATAGAGAGGCGGGACAAATTAGGTTTTCCTAGATACACCCAAATGTACTACGCAAAACAAGGAATAATAACAGAGGAAATGCTCTACTGCGCAAAACGAGAGAATCTCTCTCCTGAATTCGTCCGCTCGGAGGTTGCGCGCGGCCGCGCCATAATCCCCTCCAACAAAAAACATTTAGAATTAGAACCGATGATCGTTGGCCGCAACTTTTTAGTCAAAGTCAACGCAAATATCGGAAACTCAGCCGTCGTTTCCTCCATAGAAGAAGAAGTTCTCAAGCTCCAATGGGCCACAATGTGGGGCGCTGATACTGTGATGGACCTCTCGACCGGCCGTCACATACACGAGACTCGTGAGTGGATTTTACGAAACTCGTCCGTACCGATCGGTACCGTACCGATCTACCAAGCGTTGGAGAAAGTCAACGGAATTGCTGAGGATTTGAACTGGGAGGTGTTTAGAGAGACTTTGATAGAGCAAGCTGAGCAAGGTGTGGATTACTTCACGATCCATGCGGGCGTTTTGTTGAGGTATATTCCACTAACCGCGAAACGGATGACGGGTATAGTTTCGCGAGGCGGGTCAATCCACGCCAAGTGGTGCTTGGTGTACCATAAGGAGAACTTTGCGTACGAGCATTGGGATGATATTCTTGATATCTGTAACCAATATGATGTCGCCTTGTCTATTGGAGATGGGTTGAGACCCGGGTCGATTTATGATGCGAATGATAGCGCGCAGTTTGCTGAGTTGTTGACTCAAGGCGAGTTGACTAGACGCGCTTGGGAAAAAGACGTTCAGGTCGATTTTTTTCTTTTTGTAGACATTTTTCTTTATTTTACAACAAAAAGAAAAACATTCTTTCAAATTGTAACAATAGTAAACAATTCTAACTGAAAAATTACTTAAATCAAACAAATAAGTTATTTTTATCTTCCGTAAATAAAAATAAATTAGTTACTTTTATTTGTTTACATTCTTAGTGGTATACTAACCCAATATAATAAACCCAAAGTAAATACTTAAATCAAGCAAAAAGCAAAATATTCTCCGAAATTGTAAATGTAACAATAGTAAACAATTCTAACTAACAAATTACTTAAATGTTTCATTATAAAATTTAGGTCATGAACGAAGGTCCAGGCCACGTACCGATGCACAAAATCCCGGAAAACATGGCGAAACAACTCGAATGGTGCAACGAAGCCCCGTTCTACACTCTCGGCCCTCTAACCACGGACATCGCCCCGGGGTACGACCACATCACCTCGGCCATCGGCGCGGCTAACATCGGCGCCTTGGGCACCGCCCTCCTTTGCTACGTCACTCCCAAAGAGCACCTCGGCCTCCCCAACCGGGATGATGTGAAAACCGGCGTGATATCATATAAAATTGCTGCTCACGCTGCTGATCTCGCGAAACAGCATCCTTACGCCCAAGCGTGGGATGATGCCTTGTCCAAGGCGAGGTAATTTGAGTTAGTAATAGTTCTTTTTTGAAGCTTCCTCAAATTAGGAATATTTTTCTAATTGGGCCTGATGCTTCACGAGCACGATCTTCTTTTTTAACGAAAAAACAATATCAAGAGTCAATAAATAGTATATAAAGTTAAAAAAACAATATATAAGATTCATTTTTTGTAAACAGTATATAGAGGCAATAAACAGTATATACGTAAAATAGTGAAAATAGTATATATAAAAAACAGTATATTGAAAACTGGAAAAAATAGTATATACAAAATTCTGTCACGTTTTCAGATTTCCCTTTTACAATGATGCACCTGTTTAACTATAGGTTTGAGTTTAGATGGATGGATCAGTTTGCATTGAGTCTCGACCCCATGACCGCAATGAAGTTCCACGACGAGACGTTGCCGGCGGAGGGGGCAAAGGTGGCCCATTTCTGCAGCATGTGCGGGCCGAAATTTTGTTCGATGAAGATCACGGAGGACGTGAGGAAGTACGCAGAGGAGAACGGGTACGGGAGCGTGGAGGAGGCCGTGAAGGGAGGCATGGATAAGATGAGCGAGGAGTTTGTGAATGCGAAGAAGACGGTGAGCGGGGAGCAGCATGGGGAGGTCGGCGGGGAGATTTATCTGCCTCAGAGCTATGTCTCTCGCACTTGATTGTTGAGGTTCGTCTCTTTTGTTTTCGATTATGTTTTGACTTTATGGAATGGTGTTTAGTCTTATAATTGGATCTGTGTAAATTTGATTTTGCATTCAGGTAATTTAGTGGGTTTCTTGATCAATATCTATGATGATGGCAAGGAATGTTGCGGTTATCGATTGACACCTTCGGAGTGTGGAGATTGGTAAGAATTATTACCTAAATAAATAAATAAATAAAGTCAAGTTCCTTGTTGAGCTGTTTTATTAATTTTCAGTCTGTAATAATGAAACTGTTGTACTTGTTTTGTGTATTATTTTCTTAGTTTTATGTTTATGTACTTCATATATCTTATTATTTGTGTGAAAATGGTAGTAATGAGAAAATGCACCAGGGGTGCCTGATATATGAATAATATATATCGGCTGAGAAAGTCCCTTTGAACCTGAACAGGATAATTCCTGCGTAGGGAGCGTGCTTCTTCTTTCTCTTTCTTTCTTTTCTTTACAGGGAAGAAATTGTCGAGCAAATGTGGGCCCCACAAGCTGACACCTTTAAGGTCCATTCATCATGGTTGGCTTTTACTTTAGTTTTATATAGATTATGATTATTTTCTTTTTAATTTGAATAATTACTAACATAAACCAGCACCGGGGGTGCTCCACCACCATGAAAGGAAAATGGTGGCGGGGCTGAGAGACACCCTTTGAACCTGATCGGGTTAATTCCTGCGTAGGGAGCGTGCTTTTTTTTTTCTTTTTTCTTTTCCGTAGGAATGAGTGATAATTCAAATATTCGATACTTGGATTGGATTGGATCTGAGTTTGTTTGAAGGCTCAAAGGTAATATAAGTGCTCCATGTCTTGTTCTTGTTACTGCTTGCTTGCCATATGATGATTCTTATTTCTATTTGGATAAAGATCAGGCAGTTCTTGATTGTGTGACGGTACATAACTCTTGATCCTCTCCATACCTTTGTTTATGGATTTCTCCTCCAATTCCATATCCTCGTTGAAGGAAATTTGACTGACGTACTACGTCAGTTATTTTGCTCTTCTTTTTTGTTGTCTAACATTATTTTTAGACAATTATTCTGCCCTTCTTTTGTGTTGTCTAAAATTATTCTGCCCTTCTTTTTTGTTGTCTAAAATCATTTTTAGACAATTATGTTGCTTCTCTTAAGATCGTTCTATTAGTTTTTCTTCTTCCTAGAGTGATGTGAGAGTGACATGGATCAGGTACATGGATGAAACTTGATAGGGACTGAGTAGAGTCATAACTCTGAAAACGTAGTATATATTAGTAGTTTTTTACTGAAGAAATTTTTTAAATACATATATTTCTATGTATTTGCCCTCTTACCTTTTCCAAATTTTTACTAAGTATTAATCAATGAAAAAAATTCTTTTTGCCTCCCCCCCGGAAAATAATACCGGCTAAGGTCTGTCCGGCTGTCCCTGATCAGGTACGATATTTTTGGAAGCAATTCATTGAGTCAAGAATTGGACCCCAACTCAGTTAAAGCGATTCAGACGGATAAACATCAAGTAAACATGCATGACATTCACCTTCCTTTTAAAGAGATGGTACCAACATCATAATAAAATATGCTACTGAATGTGGAGAAATTATTACGTTAGGGTTCGGCAGGATCGAACTAGATATAGAATTGCAGGGTCCACGCATTACATCTAATTTAATACATCTGGACCCAATGCATCTCAATCTACCTACCTTACTAAGGAAAATTATGTTATTAATACTAGTTAGGTGGCAGGGCAGGAGTGGTTCCGTCCATTCATAACACCACACAGCACCAACTTAAATTCCTTCATTTAAGTTACCAGTTTGATGTGTTCTCATTGGTCGGAAAGCACCACACAAATTAAATGTGCATACAGGCAAGTAATTAATTTACACATTAACACACATGTAGCAGTTGCCAAAACTTACATCAAAATCAAGACCGGGCTCACAATATAATTATACAGAACAAAACTAGAAAACCAAACATAAAATTTATTCATTTCAACACTTGAAATGAGAGCCGAGTCCATTCTGGTTCAGTAGTCAATACTGAGGTCCGAGTTGGTTGACCAATGCCAATGCATTGCTAGTAACTTGCACAACTTCAACGACTCTCTTGCGCACACCAGCCCTGACAGTGGGCCCCGCATTCTGTGAGAGAGAGTCGAGACAAGTGTTCTCATCCGTGAGAGCTGCACTTACCCATGTTTGAACATTGCTGAGGTGCCACCTGTGTAAATTGGTGTATAAAAATGAGGAAAGTTTTGTGTTTCTTTTTCCTTCTGTTTTACACTGGATTTGTTTAGAAGAAACACAGATACAGTACCCTTAAATTGCATTTATGTTTTGAGAGGGACACCAGATTGGGCACCATTACTAATGAGACAAGGGGTGATGGGAGGAAAAGATATTTTGTTGTTTACCTTGCATGTGATTTTACAACCTTGGAAGTAAACAAAGCAAATTGAGAAAAGCCATCAAGATATTATCAAATTTGATTAACATCCAATTATTAGGCCGTAAATAGCTAGTTTTGCATGTGATCAACCAATTTTCCATTTACTCTTATAACATTCTAACCTTCTAACACAAATTCTGAATACAGATTGGTTTGAGTTTCTGGTAAGTAACAATAGCACCTGTAACATGTCAACTAAAAAAGTAAAAAACCAGACCTGAATTGATGGCTATGCGACCGGCCCATCCGCCTCATTTCATTGATCGATCGTCTCAACCGGTCGACTCCATCTCGCATGGTCTCTAAGCAATCCTTTATGGCTCCGCTTTGCCTGGACCGAGCTTGGTCTGGCTTGGCTGAGAGCCGGTCTATGAAGGCCGCGGTGGACCGGGCCCGTGTAAGAGAAACAGTCAAGGCCGCCTGAGCTAGCTGACGTGGACTCCGGCGAACAGAAGGACCGTAGGTCGAGAGAGACTGCACGCAAAGAGCAGGGTAGCGAGTGGCCTTGCATGACGAGCGGATGAATTCGGAAGGAACCGGTGCACGGCCAGCGCAGTGGACCACCGTCGCCGTGGCGAAGAGGAGGAGGAGGAGAGGGAGAGTGAGAGGGAGAGAGAGGGGAAGAGATGAGGGTTTCATTTGTGTTTGAGAAATCCTTTTTCCTGTTTCTATTCTTCTTTTTTGGCGAGTGTGAGTGAATGAGTGTGTGTGTATTGGGGCGGTAGTTGGTCTTATTTGAGTGTTGTCATGTGTGGGTGTGGGGGTGGTGGGGTGGGGTGGGAATGGGAACACGAGCATTTTGTTTATCATTTGAGCGAATGAAACTGTGTCCCAGTTTTTGTTTTCTATAGAATTTGCACATGCACATTTCCCCTTCTAAACATCGGATTTACTTATTATAGTGGTGTATAACTATTTATTTTTTTTGAGAAAATTTGAAGAGGTCTTATGTTATCCCCTTTCAAAAGCTATATTTATATATTTTTGCTAATATTTACACTGTCTTTTCTATACAAAAGTGCAAAAATATATAAGAGAGAAATTTCTAATCCTAAAGACCAGGTGCTGTATAACTATTTATATGTAATTAATAATTTAAATAATATGATTGTCCAAAAAGTATAATTATTTAAATCTTTATGTTGAATTTAGTTTGAAACTACTTTTTTTTGTCATGTGTTCACCTTCCAAATAAAGTTAGAAAAACATGCAAAAACATAATTTTATTTTAACAAATTTCGATGACTTGATAAAATACAAAGTTTATTGTGTATATAAGAAAGTTTATTTAATGTATATAGAAACAAGGGTCGAGGACCGACCGACAGCAGGTTTGACTACTGTGCTTATGTGGGCTGGTTTTGACATGAGCCTGCTATGAAAGTTGGTGGAGGAAAAAATGAGGGCTTTTATGGGCTTACTGTCTAAACTCTTTTTCTAAAGGCAACAATGTACTTAAAAAATTCTCTTTTGAAAAAATATATTTACAAAATTACTTATGAACAAAAAATATACATAAAAAATATATATGTATGTAGAAGCTGACTTTTTTTTTATTAATACATCATAGAAGCAAGACACTTGTTCAATAACTTTACAATATACACAAAAGAATGGTATTCCACAGAAACTCTTATCAAGCAAAATCAACTCAATAGTACTAATTAATTCCCCATCCGATTCGACACAGAGGGAATAGAGAAATTGTGTTTAACTCCACAAGAATAAAATGAAGCCCGCCAAAGCCATCACTCCGGAAAGCATAGTCGTTTGGTATGTCGTAGCCTCGCTTGGAGCTGAAAACATGTGCCACGAGATTAGAAATTTGATGCCATGCAATTAAATAAATTTCATACAGAAAACCGCTGAAAACTTAATATTATGTCATGTTCATTTAGAAATTGTAGGTTTTATTATCTTTCAAGAAAAATAACTTGTAGGTGTCATAGTGATAGTGGTTATCAGAAATCACATTTAATTTATTTTGAATCTAAACTAGTGCTATTCAATTTGTCACACTAAATTTGTATGATATGAATACAATATAAGAAGTTCAAAATTGTGCAAAACATGTAAGATATGATAATAGGAATGAAACACTTGATATATAACATACTTGTCTGTGTTGAAGGCAACGGAGTTGGTGGTGCATTCTGGACAGGCGGCGGCGGCACACCGCCAGCTGGCGGTGTCATGCTTCCTGGAGGTGATGTCATTGGGGGAGATGGGCTTCCAGGAGGTGGTGGTGGCACCTTGCTTCCTGGAGGAGGAGATTGACTTTCTGGAGGCGATAAAAGGGGTGGTGGACTTCCTGATGGACTTCCCGGAGAAGAGGGAGAAGGTTGCGATGGGCTTCCCGGAGACAGAGGAGAAGATGGGGTTGACATTGGTGATGGCATTCCTGGAGAAGTGGGAGAAGATGGTGTCAAAGGTGGAGATGGGCTTCCCGGGGAAGATGGTGAGCAGTCCGGCAGACTGGTGCTCGTGTCAGTTAAGATTGCAGCAACTAAGACTGCCACCAGGAATGACATTAGTGACTTGGTTTGTGCCATCTCTTATTTGATTTCTTCTATGCTATGCTTTCTGTGAGGCAAGGTGCATACAAGTTAGTGGTCTTATATAGACAACACATCATATCAATTATATTTGAAATTTAAGTTGAATTTGAATAAATAATAATTGGTTTCTTCGATTTGCATTTTCTTTTTCTTTGGCATCTTGGAAATTAATAAGTTGATACATCTGTATCAAACATTGCTTTGGAGGATTTATAAACTTGCCAGGTTGAGTTTACGCTGTAATATAATAATTAAGTAATTCTGAGCCAAAAATAATATAATATTAATTGAATAACAATAAAATGGATTATCCTTTTCTCTAGGGGGTGTTTACTTCACGGTAATGTGAGACGGAATGTGATTTCTTAGAATTACTTTATCATGACAAGGAAATATTTTTGTTTACTTCACAAATTTAGATTTATAGGAATGTTAATTATTTGATCTATTTTTAAATATGAAATGACTAAAAGTCTTTGATACTAGTATAACAAATCAACCATATTTAATGATAAGTTTTTACTAACTCCATATGACATAATTTCTAAATAAATATTTTTGTTTACTTCACAAATTTAGATTTATAGAAATGTTAATTATTTGATCTATTTTTAAATATAAAATGATTAATATGTCCTTGATACTAGTATAACAAATCAATCATATTTAATTATAAATCAAACATAATTTCTAAATAAATATTTTTTTCTATAAAATTGTATGTATTTCTAAATAAATATTTTTTCTATAAAAGTGTATGTCTAATATTATTTTAGTTGAATTGTATTTTTTATATTAAATCATAACAACTTTGCAATAAATTAAGAAAAAGAAAATCCACAACCCATTTTTGAATAAATATTTAATGAATATTAAAATATTAAAATATTATTATTATCCTTCTTTAGTTATATTTTATTTCTATAATTAAAATATAATTAATAAAAATAATAAAATAATGATAATCATGTTAGTGTAAATAATAAATAACATAACAAATAAGGATATTTTGGTAATAAACATGGAATTGTAATATTCCCATTCTTTTTGGCGGGAATCACATTCTCACAAATATGGTAATATCACTTTGTCAAGAGAATGTGATATTTCTGTCATGTAGGATTCTCATGTCAAAATAAAAATAATAATATGATTTCAATGCTCTAACATTTTTTTGAAAATTCAACTTTCCCACGAAGTAAACGCACCTTAGAAGTTTTCAGCAAGTTAGAACACATGTACTAATTAAATAATGAGCTTAAATTTAAGTCCTCATCCCTGTAATATCTGATGTTCCTTTCTGGCATGAATATTTATGATACGACCACCATCTTCCATAAAAAATAAAATAAATAAGAGTTTTTCAACACATCTATAATTCTTCCCTTATAAATTCTAATTAATTGCTTCAAGAAAGCCCGATAATTATGATCTTTCCCTCTCATCAATTTATAGATAAATTCAAAAGATTTTTTAATCAGATTGGAAAGCGAAAAGGTATGCATGATTTTCTTATGTTTTGTCGGTATGTATATTTATGGATGAAAGTATATAATTAATCAAATGAACACCGTTAATTCAAGAGTACCTATTGAAGGTGGGGAAACAGTACATTCTGGACCGGTGAGGCATACTGCCGGCAAGTCCGCCATGGTGCTGGTGATGTTAAAATAAAAACGTGCTTTCCATGTCCAACGAGTTGAAACAGTACATTCTGAACATTGAACATTGAACATTGAACCTTTATGGGCTTAGGCCTAGCTGAATATTCAACATGGGTTAAATATTACTTTTATTGTATTGGGCCGAGCTGAACATTCAGCATGGGCTAAATCGAAATGTTTCAAGGGAATAATTACACAAAGGAATGAATATAAAATATTGCAACAATTTACACACAAATACATGATTCATATTCAGTAGGAAATATAAAACATTTCTGTCAATACAATTAATCACAAAAAATCTTTAGCAACAGTATACATCAACGAATTTGCAATTTGCACTAAAAAAAAGTATACACCAACACAAAACCAACGAACTACACAAAGAAAGGCTCAAAACAGCTCAACAGTATAGTTTGACCTAAGGGATTAAGGCTTTTCTGAATAACAGAACATAGAAATTTCATCAATCATCAATACCAGAAGAATAAATAAATGAAGCTCGCGAAACCTGACAAGACGATCCACGTAATTTTGTGCATTATAGCAGTGCTTTTAGGAGCTGGAATCATGTGTTACAAGATCAAATTATTTTTTTGAGGAAAACTACGAGCGTTCGCTCGTTTCATTTTTCATTAATAATTAAGATTGTTACAGATAGATAGAATTTACTAACGGCAAACAGTTACAACCAGCGTAGAGATAATAGGAAAAATCAACTAAATTACAAATTAGATTTTTGTAATTCCCTCCTGGAATATACTCCAAAATATGAAATTATTATATTATCATAAATTTATGAGCATAGGATCTATGCATAAAATTGACCTATTATTCTGGTCATTTTTGTAAGTTTTTTTATGAAAGGTCATTTTTGTAAGTTTTAGATTATAACAAAAATAATTAATGAATGCTACAATAATGATGTTTCATTAGCCTTCTATACATGTCATTAAAGACAAAGAAAAAGTCTTACTTGGGGGAGGAGGAGAATGCATGTCATGAGGAACTGTGCCATTGCAAAAACCAGTGGAGGTCTGAATGATTTTACAATTAACCAACAAATCGGACATTTGAGTCATATTGAATCCACTCATCTGATTCTGCGCAACGGTACAGAGACAATCATACTCTTTGGTGTAGACATTTTTCAACGTACTGCAACAGGTGGCAGATGGCGAGCTGGTGCTTGTGCCGGTACACATAAATAATTCAGTTAAACACGTCAAATTGCCTGAAGGCGTTGAAGATGGAGGAGGCGAAACAGGAACAGGCGGCAACGGTGGAAACTGAGCTGAGCTTCTTTCTATTGGACTCATTAAAGCCAACAGAAACAAAATAAGATACTTGATCATTTGTTCCATATGTTGTTTCTATCTAGATCTTCTTCCTCTTTTGTGGTCTCTTTTAATTGATCGGAGTGGTCTTATATATACTTTATATATATATATATAAGAATAGAACAACTGATATTTTTTTGATAAATAACAATTGGGCTATTTGAGAAAGTAAGAAACTATTGGTAGCGAAGAAGAGAAAAAAAAAAAACAATTGTTGGCTAGTAATATGGCAAGTCCACTTCTTGGACGCAGTTTTGAACTTGGGCTGACGAACGTTGTTCAGATTAGTTCAATACATACCTCTCATCAAACTACTCTTAAGAAAAAATAAAATTTTGATTGAGGTGTACAGTTGGTTCCGACATTACATAAAAATAGTTCGTTTAAACTTTGAATTGTTAAAGAGGAAAAATATCAAAGGCATGCCTATACAATCGAAAAGTGTAAACAATTCATGCATGGTAAATCAATGGTGACTGGTGCACTAGTAAGAAGGTTGGAGAAAATCTCTAGAAATAACAAAAATGATTTCTAGTATCATAATTGTGATACAAAAAACTGGAGAGATACAATTTTTGCTAACATAAAAAATAAGTATTTTTTTATAAATTTCATCAAAAAATGTATTTTTTTTTAAATTACTAGAGAATAAAAATTTTTTTTTTTTTGAAGAAAAATAAGGGTCATCCTGAATGGATTACCCTTTTTTTCCATTAAAATGAAACAATAATTACAACGATTGAGGCCAGTAACGACAGTGCAACCTTGCTGACACTATACGCCAATTACACTTTGTAACTCAGAAATTATAATTCCCTGCCATTACAACTTACAACCCTATTACAACCTCTAATTGTTAATTAATCTAAACCACGAAGGCACGGAATCAAAAAGTCTTTCGTCAAAAAGTACCACACCGACAAAACGTCCTAGCGGAGATCGCCCAACAGTCGGCAAATTGGAGACAATACTGTTAGGGATTATAAATTTTTTCTTCTTCCTCTGTTTTTTCGATATTATTGTAAATATTTTTACTTCATTTTATTTCTCTTTTTTCTTGTACAAAACCTTTTTAATTTTCAATGAAATCTCAGCGAGACTCTTCGCCGGCTGCAGCTTCAAAAAAAAAAATTAATCTAAACCACCCATTCATACTCGACTTTATGGAAAAGACACATTCATCCACTCTGACTGGCTCGCCTTGAAATTTTGCGGCATTCCGGCATAGCCATATATGCCAACAGGTCCAACCCTCCACACCTCCCATTTTATTCTCAATTCTTTTGTTGTCACCTGATTAGCGAGCTCCTAGTTATTATTCGCAATTGGTTGTCGTTGAAGACACATGCTTCCAATTATTGTACTCCATACTCTCTTTGCAAACACACAATTGAAGAATAGATGGCTTGAAGTCTCTAGCACACTTGAAGAGCAACAAACACACGACCCGTCACCCTCCCCTACTCTTTGATCTTTCCATTATTATCAAATAATAATTTGAAAATAAAAATATTTAACTTTGATCTTTCCATTATTATCAAATACTATATAAATATTAGAAAATAATATATAAAGCTACACAAAAAGTATTTAAGGTATTATAAAACCACTATTTAGATACTACAAAATAATAATTTATTAATAATAGTAAAAATAACATAATAATTATATTAAAAATAGTATATAAACATCTCAGAAACATTATATATGGTGTCAGTTTGATGTAATATCAAAAAGATTAGAGTGGTCAATATGATTTCTGGACGTGTTTTATGAATTCTCATTTTCTCCAAACACTTTTTTTTGTACTCCAACAAAATCTCATTCTTGCTTACCTATGAAAAATTCTGTTTTTCTGCTTCAGTTCATATACGAACAATATAATTTGAAGTATATAAGAACTCTTGAAGTATAAAGAGAATCTCAAAAAATAATGAGAGCCGTTGGGTCTTACGTCATTGAATTAAACTAGAGAAGTCATTTTCAGTTGGTTGAAACAGTAGTTGCTTTGATGTGACGTTCTATATTTTTTACTTTCTGTATAACAGAATCTTAGTCGACTGCTCAACCTATAAGAAAAAAATCTATACTGATTCTTTTTTCTATTTTTCAATATAAATAACAACAATTTTCACAAAACAAGCAATAAAATACCCATATCCACAAAATGCAACCCAGTATACATATAGATTAAACAAAATAATGGAACAAACTAGTAGTCATTCTCCAAAGACAAAGAAAACCACTCAGAATCCATGCACAATGAAATCATTCATTTAGTACCAAAAGAACAAATACAACAAAATGAAGCCCATCAAACCCGACATTCCAGTCCACAGAGTCTGAAGCATCACAGCGTTTCCACTTCCAGGAGCTGATCAGATATACAGCAATACAAAAAAATAGAGAAAATGCATGTCAATACTGATCTAGTATTCTGGAAATTTTGTTTAGTTAATTAGGTACGGGCCAAGAGGGAATATAACTTTTCCATCCTTGAATATAATCAAATACCTGGTCACATTTTTATTTTTCATTTAAATAACAGTTAAGTTAAAACACATGATAACATTTTAGTTCAATTTATAAAGATAAGAAAATAAGAAAGTACTTACGTGGGGGAGCATGTAGGTCTGGTGGAGCAAAAAGACTAAAAGGAGAATTACCTGCAATATAACATTAAAAAAACAATTAATTATTGGTTAATGGAGTGCACGTGAGAGACGGTCAAGCTCTCCGTTTTTATCGAAAAAAAGAGCAATAAATTAAATCACCAACTAGCTTTTCACATAAAAAAAATTCCAAAAAAAATTAAGTTGAATAATAGAAAGAGGATGTACTTGGTGGGAACGGGAAACTGGAGTTTTTGCAAAGTCCATCGGTGGAATTAATGACTTTACACTCTACCAAAAGGCCTGGAATATCTGTCGAGTTAAATCCGAGCTGCTTGGTCGCATTTGCAGATTGGGAAAAAAAGCAAAGACAATCATACTCGTTCGTATAAGCTTTTCCCAAGGCAGTGCAACATGAGCTAGATGGCGAGGTTGAGCTGGTCCCTTGACATGCAAATGATAATTCGAACAAACACGACGTGTTACTTGAAGGTGAAGAAGGTGGTGTAAGAGGGGGTGCTTGAGCCGTGCAACTGTCGATTATCATTGTTGTTGTTGCTACTGCAGCCAGAAACAATACCAAAGACTTGTTGATCTCCATATTGAGCTCTCTTTTAATAAGTTCTATCTGTCATGCATATATTTCTCTTGAATGTTGGCATTATTTATATGTATAGTAAGGGAGGTTGATTACTTGCGGATTTTGGTCAGATAACTATTATTTTGAATTTAATTTTCTAGTTTGTTGATATTTTTATCGTGTAGTTTGGTTGAATGCTTAAAGAATAGATTGAGGTTTACAGTTTGATTGAATTCTTAAAAAATAGATTGAGGTCTACAGTTGGATATTTGCAATTAATTAAATCATAGGAATTGTACGTGACTGCCTGACCGGGACGGAACTCACAGAATTTGAAGTTTGATCGCAGAAACAATTTAAATATACTACACAATATTTGACCATATATGACTATGTAACTATCTATCTATTTATTTTATTTTATTTTTATTTATTTTTTCATTTATTATTTTTTTGTTTTTCCATAACTGAATTGTCACATAAATTTTTTTTTGTTTTTTTTGAAGCTGACATATAAATATTGAAGGGAAGACAAATTCACTTAAAAGAACATTAACTATACGATTATTATATCCTTATAATTGCATTTGAAATTAACAATTTGGCGTATACAGCTACATTGCAATAGTCTTCTTCATTTTGTGAAGAAATTAAGAATTTTTTTGTAATTGTACCAGTACCGAGTCAATTCGAATAAACAACTCTAAACATAATCGTATATTTAACTGATACCCATGATATGAAAAAGAGTTCACATACCCTTAGGCCGTAAAATGGCCCAAATAGCAAAAGAAAGGTCCAGAAGCCGATGAAGCAAAAAGTAGTTAAATACAAAATTGGATGAGGAGATTTATAAACCCTCTCCATTCTTTCCAAAAAGAAAAAAAAAAGAAAAAAAGAATTAACATATTGAAACAAACAATGTATTAAAAATGTCAGCAAAATATTTTGTTTCATAACGTAGTATTTACTTCAATGCAAAACGCATCCTGCATATATAAGCCTAAAAAAAAAATTAGGATATAGAAGAACAAATAATTAACAGCAACACGAGGAATCCAGACATTTCATTTCGTTTGGCGGGCCCTGTTGGTGAGTTTCCTACAAAAACAAGAACAAAATGATGATATTACATAAGAACTAGATTTGATATTATATAAAAAATGATGCATAAGACAAAGAGCCGTCTCTATTCAACAAAAAACTGAATGGATAAATATATTGGATACCAGAATTGAAGGAGTCTGTGGAGTCGCATGGCCTGATATGACACTTAGAAAAAAGCTTGGGACTGTCTTGAGGGTTCTCCGTAGTGTTTCGTTATAATTCTGGTTGAGGTGAACTAACATTTGGCACAGGCAATGTGGTGAGATTTCTATGGCATTCTTCAATGCAGCGCGACAAGAATGAGCGTCGTCTCATATTCGCTTGCGCAGCGGGGTTTAGATCCTCGCACATGAACATGTTTAAGATGAACGAAAGGTCTGGCACACTATCAAGACGTGGGGGAGGCGCAAGTGGAACTACACCATCTGCTGATGCCATCACCACTACCGCCGTCACAAAAGAAAATAGTATCACCTTTCTGTATTCCATTTTCCATCTCTTTATCTCAACAATAATCTCAATAATATGTGTGCATGATATCCTTGTACAAATTAGGAGGGAATATATAGAGGATGAGGGTTCAATTTGTTAATTACAGTGTGATGTAAAAGTAATTTTGTGGTTTTAAATTCCACCAGCATATCGCACCAAAATAATTATTGGATAGGTTTGAGTCTTCTCCATTCAATTAAGAAAATAGACTTCGAAAATGATTATATATTCCCTTTGCTTGTTTCTTTTAATGTAAATTTGTTTTAGTTAATGAAATGAGGGATTGATCTCTCGCTTGCTATAAAAGAAAGAAAAATTAAGTAGCTCCTATCCACTAACTCTTTACAATTAAGAATCTTTTGCAGAAAAAAAAATGAATTAATTGTCACATGACCTGGTCTAATGAAGAAAAGAAAATGAACAAAGATAATGAGGTAATGGTTTCATACTAATTCCATTTTTTATTTTTCTATAAATATTGACACTTTATAGTTAATCAACAATCGTTGGTCACCATAACTGCTGAGAAAGAATAGTTCTTCTCATTTATAATTATAATGTAAGAATCAATTAACTATTTTACTAAAAAAAACGTAAAATACCTTATATTTAAATGCATTGGTATTTAAAATAAAATAAAATAAATGTTCATAAATTGTAAAAAACCTTGGCAAAAATATATATCATTTTTTACTCTTTTCTATAACAGAAATTCCTATATATTGCTTAACTTTTAACCTCCTAAATCACATTAAAAAATGTAATGCGAACGGGCAGTTTGTAGGTAGATTTCCACAGGTTCAGTCATTTTTTTTTGAAGGAACAACAAGCGAGCCGCCTGTATTATGTTCTAATATATTAAACTTAAAATTCAGTTACAAGGTTTCGTTACATCCATTAGAAACATAAGGTAAGGAACAAAAATGATTACAAGTTAAGATTTAGCAATTATTGAACCATTGGAGGGTTACTCTTCTGATCTCTGCTACAAGGATTTTGTAAGGATGACGTACTTGCCGGAATATCCTTGCATTTCTTTCTCTCCATAAACTCCAGTTGGCCGCTGCCCACGAAGTGTCCCAGAATCGTCTTGCTTGAATTGTTAAACCCATCCTATTAGAGGACCAGAAGTGAAAGGTGTTAGACGGTAGATTGTTAAACCCATCCGCTGATTCAGTCGTTTAAATGATGATTTTTTTCGTTCAGGTCATAGTGGTAGCATGATAATTAAGTGAGGTTCATACCCGACTATTGTTTATTAAAAAAAACTGAGTTCTTTTTTTTTTGAAGCTGCAGTAGGCGAAAAGCCTCACTGAGATTCTATTAAAAAAAACTGAGTTCATACCCACTATTATTGTTTATTTAATTGTGATTAGTATTTTTGGCATTGTCGATATGTAAATAATTAAGTACAATTACGAATACGTCCTAGTGTTGCCGTGTATTGATGACCTCGCTACAACTACAAGTAATGGCCCGCACTTTGAAAATATACACATTTTGTTTTCTAAGCTTTACTTGAGAGAGACCCTCGAAACCTCAAGATTATTAAGGAAACGTTAGATAACTTTGCCTTAACATCTGGTTTACACGTCAATTGGGAAAAAAGATCGTGCACCACAATTGCCATTCCGGCTGACCTTTCCTCTTTCATCCCCTGAATCTTCAATTGTAAGGTCGACAACCTCCCCCTAAAATACCTTGGACTGCCCCTAACCGTCAGGAAACCGACCAAACCTATATTTCTTCCTATACTTGCGAAGGTTCGGCAACGGTCGGCGGGTTGGAAAGGAAAGATTCTATCCTTCGGCGGTCGCCTTACTCTCATAAAATTTGTTCTTCTCTCGCTTATCAACTATGAGATGCAAGTATTATTCTTCCCCGTATAGTTAGTAGATGAAATTAACCGACTAGCAAGAGCATTCCTTTGGAGAGGTGACAAAAAATCCTCGGGAGGCCATTGCTTAGTTGCTTGGGAGCGACTATGCTTGCCGAAAGAAAATGGAGGTGTTGGAATCGCCTCCATTAAAAAACAAAATATTTCGCTTCTTAAATGGTTATGGATTTGGAAATCCGACCCAAATAGTCAATGGGCTCAAATGTTACGAGTACTCTATGGTTTTCACGACCCATCGGATCTCGGCACTACTGGACATGATTTATCCTTCTTCCTCTCACAATTGGTCGAACTTCTTCCTCTCTTCAACATTTTCATATCTTATGAACTGGGCAACGGCTCAGGTATCAACTTTTGGAACGATATTTGGGCGATGGAAGGCACACTAAAGTCATTCTTCCCAATGATCTACGGGATTATAAGGAACGACGATATGACGGTAACACAAGTCCTGGATGGTGCTATCAACTTTCAGGCACTCATAAATTCAAGTGACGATAGGATACATTTTGAGGCACGAGACATATTCTTAGCTCTCGCACTCATGAAGCCTTCATCACAACCCGATAAGCCTAGATGGTGATGGAAGATGTCGGATGAATTCACCACAAAGTCCGTCTACAAAATGCTACATTTAACACACTCCATCTCTAAGGAAAACTTGAGGCTTTGGAGGATTAAATGTCCTAAAAAGGTACGCTTTTTTGGATGGCAAATGTTGCTAGGTCGACTAATGACCCATGATAATCTTCTTAAGAGAGGGTGGCCCAATGGAGGAGAGTGCTCCATGTGCTCACAACACATTACTGAGACATCTGATCACCTATTCCTCCACTGTGATTTCTCTCGCCATCTTTGGTTAAGGAAGGGCATCGATTCCGACCGACCTTGCAGTAGATAACTCCAACTTCTGGATCACGCGAGGTTTAACCATGCACAAAGAAAGGCACAAAAGTTGGGACATGGAATGGATTAGCACATGTTGGAGTATTTGGAAGGCCTGAAATCTGCTCATCTTCCAACAAAGGAGGCCCACTCAAATGGCGGTTCTAGCAGAAGCTGAGTTACAGGCGGAGAATTGGAGGAGATACTGCTAGACAATTGAATGTATTGGCAATCCATGCGAGAGTGCTTATCTAACAAAGAGCTGGGGGGATTTCTGATAGAATTATGTAGTTCGTGTACCCCTCCTGTACGAACTTTTATTCATTATTCCTATCAAATGAAAATCTTGGCAAGGCAATCACCGGCCGTAGCTTCAAAAAAAAAAAGCTTTACTTGAGAGGGGTCATCCTGTACTCAAGTGATTTCATTAAATTAAAAATTAAGTTTTACAAAACAAACAGGAACGCTTAATCGCAGAAGCGATAGCACGTTTAAGATGGATCTATGACAGTTGATAAAAGGAAATTTTCTTTTAAGTAAATATAATTATATCTTTTTAGTAGGCATGAATATTATGTGAATTTCAACATTTTCATTTGTTTACATTAAAGGGCGCTAAGACAGAGTTGACAAGAACTTCTGATATGAAGGAATGTTGTAAACTCGACTAGCATATTCTTCTCACTGGAAAAAAAGAAAAAAAAACAAAACAATTAAAAGTACTTTGGAGTACAATATATACCTTTCAAAAATTGCATCTTTATATAAAAACAAATTGCATACAACATATTATGATTAATTGTTTCATATTAAAATCAAATATGGAAAAGAAAAGCAAATTTTCATCTGTAAACATTTTTATATTTTAAAAGTAACATTGAACCTCAAATCAAAATATGTGGATGTAGGATTTTGAGCTTACTCCTCCTCATAAAAAAAAATCTTATTACATTGTCATACTTGTGTCCATATTAGAAGTTTCCTGTTGAATTTTGCAACACAACTGGGTCGAAGATGTGAGGTCCCGTGCTTGGTCCTAGAGGTTGCTCCGCTGAATTTGGACTAGCTAATTCAGGACTATCTCTTTGAATTTCCACATTATAGGCTATGGTAACAAATGTGTCAATTACATATTTCAGATCAGTATATTGTTATGTACATGGAAGTCAGAATTTGCTGCATAGTTATATAGTTACAATTATGTATTTATTTGGCAAGATATACAATATTACCATTATTAATATTAATATTGTGCACAGCATTGTTCCTTCTTCGTTGTCTCATGTAAAACACAATCGCGGTCACTTTAAGCACAACAGAAATTGGGATTGAGGTGACAAGCGCAATAAGTTTAGAATTCGACGGCCATCCTTCTCCTGTATCAAGAATTATAAAAATGATTCAAATATGTGCTGATGTGATTATGAGAGACCATCAAAGGATGGATGTATTTCCTTAGTTTTAATTGACAGGGAGCATCTGTATGGAAAATTATCGTGTAACACAGACTGTACCTGAATGAGTAGGTGGACTATATTCTACCAATGGTGTTGTTAAAGGTTTTGTGGGAGGAGTTGTGAAAGAATTTCCCGGTGGAGGCGGAGCTGTTAAGGGATTTGATGGCGGAGTTGTGAAAGAATTTCCCGGTGGAGTTGCTATAAATTAAGGTTGTCAAAAGAGAATAATTATTACTAATTTGTGCAATATTGATTGTGAATTAGTAATCAAACTTCAATTAGAAAAAGACTCAGTAAATTAAATGAAGAAAAGTTAGCGTAACATATACATACATGGTGCAGAGCCGCAAATATTAGCGTCGGCTTTGATGACACTGCATTGAACCAAGTAGTCTTTGAGATCGAAACCGAGCTGGCGGCTGAGATCAGGTGAGTGATAAACCGTGCAGAGGCAGTCGTATTGGGAGAAGTACGTAGTTTGAAAAATCAAGCAGCACGTATAAGCATCATGCATTGTTGTGCAATAAAAAATGAGGTTTTCCAAGCATGCCTGGCCAGCAGGAGGAAGTGAGAATAATGCTTCGGTCTTATCGACCCTTGCCGCCATTGTTGACATTGTCGCAACCACCACCACCAAAGTCATTAAACAAGGTCTTGCTTCTCCCATATTCTCTCTATGCACAATTAATTGTATTAGTTTACTTATAGTTATATGCAGAGAGGATAGGGTATATGGTACGGATGAGGATGACCATATTTATAGCACTTCTAGTTTTGATTTTAGTGATCAATATTTGGAAGAAGAATTTGTCAGCCTTGATTGGAAGTTTGGAACTAGTGTGTGGCAATCAACTCAGGTTGAAACTGTCTTTAACATTATTTTATGAAAATATATATCTCTCTCTCTGACTCTGCTTCTTATTATTTTAGATGAATTGCAGCAGCTGATCGACTTGTCTATGTTAATTCAACAAGTTTTTTTGCTTTTTCCTCTATTAATTCGTTTAGGTTATTATAATTCAACCTGTCGTGATCGCCATTCATCAATCGCAACTGGTTGACTAGGTCAACCAGACCAGTCAAGTTACTCTACCTGTTCTTTCTTAATTAATTCCTCAGTCATTTTTATGGCTGTTAAAAACAGTGCCGCCGCATTTATTTTGTTGTTACGACTAGGAGTATCAAGAATATTTCTTGGTGTAAACAAGTCCTTCTTCTTCTTCTTCACAATGTGTCTCAAATTTCAAAATTTACATGATCAGCATATATAAGATGTTATGTAATACAACACTAACTTAATTAGACTCAATTAAAATATTAGTCATAATATGAAAAACTTTATAATCAACATAAAAATTCAAGATTATGAAAAAATATCTAGAGTTTCTAGATATCAAAGTTCTAAAGAGAGCTAAAAAATAAAAGTTCTAGAAATATGTCTAGAAATATCTAAGCTTTAGAATCATCTATCAACTAATATAAATAGAAGATACAAGTCATTAGACCTCCTCAAGTCTCCACAAGACACTAAGACACAAACAAAGAGTCCTCTCAAATAAAGTGTGAACAAGAATTGTAGTAGTTAAATTGAAGGTTAGATAATAAAGTAGTAGGGTTGTAATCTTGAAGGTTCAACAATTAAATTTAGTAGTAGAGATATATTATAATATTATTGAGTGATTAATAAAGAGAATTAGCTCAAATTTCATTTCTCTACTCTACATAAAATATGTTTCTCTGACTGTAAAATCATTTGAAACATGCCAGAGAAATATAAGATTTCATTTGTACAATTTTTTAATTATAAGACGAGTAGCCTACTCAGAGTAAATAAGAAACAGAAAAGTTGCATTTCACACAACAGAGGTGAGAGGGCTGACCGTGTATAAAATAATCCATAATTTTTATTGGCGTATAAAATAATTACACCCATCATAATTTTCTATAAATCATGTAAAACTTTTAACAAATAACAACTAGGATATCCTGATAAGATATTAGCTTCATCTTTCCATAGGTAAGGAAGTTTGAATTCCGCAGCATGACTGATTTAAAAGAGAATAATAATTAAGCCATGGCCTGTACTTTTCCCTGAAAAAACAATGCCAAAGAAATATATTTTCATCTCCGAACAAATTAAGCCGGATATAAGTTAACTATTCCTTTCAATAAAAAAAAAAGCAAACTGTTCCTCAAATCAATGCCAAGTATCTCCATAAAAAGCTCTGCTCGTTGAGCTTGCCAGCTGAAGATCGGGCAGCTCGGAGCTGGCACTGCTAAGCATTAGGTTTACAGACCTCATGTCAGGTCTATGTTCTGGATGTTCACCCACACAAAGCAAGCCGACATGAACACATCTCCTTAATTCTTCAAGTGAAACATGTTCTAGCACAGGATCCTTCAGTTGTAAAATGTCTCCAGCGGTCCAACAATCTGATACCTGATTCAAAACAGCAAAAAAAGATGTTGAATTATGAAGGATTTTGCTTTGATTGATGTTCCAAACTTGCACTTACAAAATTGATGAGATTTGAGATACTCCTCCGACCAGTCACAATCTCAAGAATTAGAATACCGAAGCTATATACATCAGACTTGACCGAAAATATCGAGTTGTGCAGATATTCCGGTGCCATATACCCACTAATTAATATATATACAATAAAGCAGTTTAATTTCTTGTCATTTTAGTATATGTTTTAAAATTAATGTAAATTCGAGTAGAGTTGACTAATTAATTACGTACGGTGTACCAGCAATCCTAGTAGCCATCAGATGAGTCTGATTGTCATCAAATAGCCTTGAAATGCCGAAATCTGAGATTTTTGGGCTCATTTCTCCATCGAGAAGTATATTGCTTGCTTTTAAATCTCGATGAACAATTCTCAGGCGAGAATCCACGTGCAAGTACTGTAACCCAGATCCTACGCCTTTTATGATACTGTAACGCCGACTCCAATCGAGCACTTTGCGTTTAGTCGGATCCGTTGCTGTTTTTTGTCATGTCAACGTGATCATGTACTATATACTATGCCATGTATATATATTTAGGAAGCAACTATATAAATATGTACATACCAAAGAGGAAGTGATCAAGGCTTCCATTTGGAAGATATTCATAGCAGAGCATTTTTTCATTATCTTGAATGCAGTATCCCAAGACTTGCACCAAGTTGTTGTGTTGAAGTCTGGCAAGCAAATTCACCTCATTTCTGAGTTCGTCGAGTCCTTGTCGTGAGAATTCGAAAAGCCTTTTCACCGCTATTACTTCTCTGCTAGGTAGGATGCCCTGTAGCAATATATTCATTTTATGTTAGTTAAGATAATCGACCAATGTAATATAATCACTCTATGATAGCAGAGAGAGGAACAAAGGGAGTATATACCATGTACACTTTTCCGAAACCGCCTTCGCCAAGCTTATTTTCATCAGAGAAGTTTCTTGTTGCATTTTGCAGCACAAAAGAGTCGAAGATGCGAGGTCCCGTGCTTGGACCTATTTGAAATTGCTCTTTTGGAAATGGACTTGTTAATTGAGGACCTCCTTGAAATTCCACATTGCCTAGTCACAAATATGCCAATTATAATTTTGGGATCAGCAAAATCTTATTTCTGAAAGTCAAAATTAGATGCATAGGTTTACTGTCCAGTTGGAATAATTATGTCTTTTATCTGACAAAAAGTGCAAATTTAGCTTCAATACTAATATAAGTATATATAATACTAAAATCCTGTTATTATATTCAATTCATGAGAAATGATCTATACAAAGTTAAAGCTGAAAAATATTCCTTAAACCTGGTATGTTCTGCACACCAACATTTCTCCTTCTGGATATGCAAATCACAGTCACAATCACAGCTGCCGCAACAACAACGAGAATTGAGATTGCAGTGGCAACTGCAACAGCAAAAGAAGATTTCGATTTTGATCCTTCTCCTATATCAACAAAAAGTCAACTCTATTAAATCATGAGACCAGTTTAAATGGATGTATTTCCTTTCTTTAATTTAACAAGGAATTTCGATACGCATAAAATTAAATTGGTATGACTCAAATTGATCATACCTAAATCAGTAGGCGGACCGGACTTTGTAGGTGAAGGAACAGAAGTGCAAAGGGTAGTGGTGGCCGTGATGAGACTGCACTGAACCATATAGTCTTTGGCATTGAACCCAACCAGGCTGCCGCTAATGACGGTACAGAGACAGGACAACTCGGAGTAATAGATGCTTTGCAACATCAAACAGCACATCATATCCGGTTGGGTTGTTGTGTTGAAAGCTGAACCGCAGTAGTTGAGCTCTGACAAGCATGTCAGACTATCTGTTGATGGTGGCGGAGGCGAGAATAATGCTTCGGTTTCGTCTAGTGTTGTCAGAATTGCAAGTGTTGTCGCCACCATAGTCATCAGATCTCTTCTTTCTTTCATCTCTCTCTCTCTCTCTCTCTCTCTCTCTCTATTATTTTTTCTTTTTCTGAAAGATGCTTGGTTCCTATTTACAAAGTTGTATTATGCTATACTGATTGAAACAGATAATTAGCCCATAATATTTTTTTTTTGGATTTAGACGAAGAATTTGTTGGTCTATCTTGATATAAGTGGCAAGCAACTCGGTTTAAATTACTATAAAGAGATTGTATTAACAACTGCCTTTAAAATTCTGAAGTCATACTTGTTTGACGAAATGATTAGTTGTTGATTAATAATCCAGGGAAAGCATCAAACAAAATGGTTTAATACGAAAAAAAATACCTTTAGTTGAGTTAACTCTTCGTTTTGTATATGAGTGTATATCAAAATCGAGTAGGCTGACAAAACATATTGAAACGAGCACATTGCCCTAGGCATCGACCATCACAGTGGTCTACTTTCTCGAGTCCATATACTACGTATTCTCTTCTCTTGTAACTTATCTTCCGTGTACTGTTTAAAAATTAAATCTTCATTCTTCTATTAAATTGATTATTACATGCTATATAATACTGGTTAAATTTCACACCATATGTCATACAAAACTTTCTATTTTGTTCAACTTTATCACGTAATTTTCAATTGTCCACTAAATCATTCAACTTTTATTTTTTATAGGCAATGACCCAACGCCAAGGATCTTCCCATCAATATTTATGTACTATTTTTTTCTTATATACTCGTTACATGTTCTATAGCTGTTTGCATGTTGTTTCACTGAGATCTCTTATTAAATTCACGTCAAACCCATTAGATTGACAGTAAAATTCCTAAGGCACTAGGAGCCTCACACCCGTGCCCGTATAGACCTATCAGCGTAATACATTCCCCAATTAAAATAATAACCGAACTGCTGGCGAACCGTTTACAATCGTTTATGCCAAAATTGATTAATCAAAAACAGGCAGCATTTATCAAAAAAAAAAGACAAATAGAGAGGTGATTCAACAGGCGGAAAATAACAAAACTCCAAGAATTGTCTTCAAAGCGGATTTTGCCAAGGCATTCGACACCATGACACTATCGATTGGAAATTTATATACAAAGTGCTCCAAGAAAGAAGATTCCCAGGAAAGTGGATTCAATGGATTAAAGCGATCTTCAAGATAACAAAATTCAAGCTATTGATTAATGGAGAAAAAACGAGAACTATTCAACACAAACGGGGGGGGGGTGGTTAAGGCAAGGAGCGCTATCGCCAATGATATTTAATATAGCTGCAGATGTGTTGCAACAAATGATGCATAAAGGCTTTGGAGTTTCAAGGCGGGCAGAAGAAAAACTGGTGCAAACATTCCAATACGCGGGCCACACAATTTTCATCATACAGGCAACAGGATCAATTCCAAAGAAATTCAAGCTAATATTGGATGCATTCTCACTCATAGCGGGGTTGGAAATAAATTGGAATAAGAGTGAGTTAATTTGTGCCGATATGTGTAATGAAGATATAAAGGCCACCAAGAGTATTCTGCCATGCCCCCAAGAGTCATTTCCGATCCAGTATCTAGGTATGCCTTTAGATTACAACAAAACAAAGAAAGAAGATTACCTACCCCTACTTGCAAAACTACACAAAAGACTAGCGGGGTGGAAATGGAACCTTTTGTCAATGGCAGGAAGAGCAACATTGATTAAGTCAGTTCTAGCGTCGACACCTGTATATTTCATGTCATGCTTTCTCCTTCCAGCATGGCTAATTCGTCATATTGAACAAATTCAAAGGAAATTTCTATGGAGAGGTGAAAAAGAATGTTGTGGGGACCACTGCTTGGTGAGTTGGAACAAGATTTGTACACCAATAAAAAATGGGGAATGGGGGTTCATAGCGGTAAAACAAACAAACAAACGAGACACTCCTATGTAGATGGCTATGGAAATACAAAGACATGCACGAATCACTCTGGAAAGATATTACCACAGAGAAATACGGAGAGAATGTTCAATTACATGATTGGAAACCCAATATCTCAGATAGCTTCTTTTGGAAAGACTTAGGCTCGATAGCAGATTTTTTCGAAGCCTCAACAGAGAGGGAGATAGAGAATGGAAGATTTATTAATTTCTGGGGGGATAAATGGTTAAACGGAACCTCGCCTAAAAATAAATTCCCGATATCATATACATATGTAATTAATGAAGAAAAACCGGTGAGAGAATGGATAACCGAATCCATGAACAATGGGTGGCAGGAACAATTTTGGGATGATCTCTCGGAACAAGCAGAGATGCAACTTCACCAGCTACAACTCGATTTAAGCGAAGTGGTCATTAACGAGAACAACGATGAAATAAAATGGAGGTGGACTCCAAACAGAGAATTTACTCCTAAATCAACATATAACAAAATGATGGAAATGGGGGTTAAAAAAGAGGCAGCGGCAGGCTTACGGAAGATGAAAATTCCAGGGAAAATTAAAATATTTTCATGGTTATGCACACACAATAAGAATCTAACCAAGGAGAATATGAGGAAAAGAGGATGGACAGATGAAATCAATTGCATTTTCTATGGGGATCAAATGGAAACAAACGAGCATCTATTTCTGCATTGCAATGCAACAAGAAGACAGAGAGAAGATATTGCACTAAATAATCAACAAGGAGATATTTAATGGATACGTGGTGGAAAACAAGACTAAAACTGAATAAACAAGAAAAGAAGGAATGATTCATCAAAAAAAAACAAGAAAAGAAGGAATGGGATATCAAATGGTGGATCTGCTGTTGGGAAATGTGGCTAGCCAGAAATAGAAAAATATTCCAACAAGAAGAATTTAAACTGGAGAGTAGCAAGGCAAACATGGCGATATTTAGAAGAGCTTGGAAGGAGATGTAGTCTGTATATAGTTTTTTTTTTTTTTTTTTTTTTCAAGTACCAAATGTTGTAAGTGGGTAAAGTACGCTGTGGAAGGATATAAAACTATCTTAAATTAATCGAAAAAACAGGGTCAACTTGGCTCTATTTTCCTTCAAAAAAAAGATTGACAGTAAAAAAAATGCTAATGATAACCATGATCTCTTATTAGAAAAAAAATGTATGATACAATGGACAAGACAACAGTACATATTTCTTTTCAATAGGAATGTAATTTTTGTCATATGATAAATTTTAGAGTACGGTACTTTAATCCACCTTATCTTTCTTAAAAAACATATTTCTCATGAAACAGACATGCATAATCACAAACAAATTCCAAAAGACAAATTAAACAAAAAACGAGGGACACTAAATAATTTCTTCAGATTTATAGGCATTATTTGATCATCAGAAAATAATTTCATACAAAAATTAAAAACGTAAACCGCCAATAAATAATTTCCAAAGTCATATAGGCATGCTCGACGTAAATTAAAAAATTTCTTAAGCGATGAAAGAGAAGACGAAGAGAAGTAGGGTGAAGAAGCCAGAGAAACCGATCCAGTGAGCCCCATATACTGCTCCATTTCCTGCAGGCGCTGCATTTTTCCAACCAAATATACAAATTAGACAGACATAATTCAATTTACAAATTACATATGTAAATATGTGGATATTATCAGTCCGACAGAAGTTTGTTATGATTTAAAAGTAGGTATGCTAGTTATCATCATTCATGTTGACATTGTTTTTTACACAGATGTAACAAAATTCTGTATATTGCATGCTAGAATTTGTGCATAACAAAAGTAAGTTAAGTCAACTATTATCTTAGCAATAGATGAGCCGAAATTGAAACATACCTGACTTAGGGGGAGCACCTGGTGGCGGCGCAGTGCACATACTTTCACTAGCACCGGTGATATTGCATCGCTGGAAGAGCGCCATACCAGACTTCAAATCGATCCCCAATTGTTTCTGAATCGCAGGGTTGGTGAACACTTGGCACAAGCAAGGCACTTCAGTTTTCAACGCATTTTCAAGCGGCTTACAACATTCTTGAGTCGGGGTGAGTGTCGTGTTGTAGTAGAAAGCAGAGCACGCTGCCAACTCCGTAACGCACGGCAAACTTGGCGTTGATGATGGTGGTTCTTGCGCACTTGTTAGGGATGCAATTGAGATCACAGCCATGATTACTAGCCATTTCTTTGCTAGGGTATTTCCCTCCATTTTGCTTCTCTTTTTCTTTTTTTATTTGATAAAATTGCTTATGTTTTAGTTATATAGAACGACAAGTTTCTGTATAAATAGATTGAAAGAATAGACTTCAATAGACAGGTTGTAATTACATTGCACCCGAAATGTATTGAGAATAAAATTATAAAATTCAAAAGGGGTGAATGTGCTCCCAAAAGCTGGATTTTAGTGGAGCATGATTGCCCCCCATGATATTAAGAACACTCTTTGCATGTATAACCTCTAGCATATCAAAAGTCTAAACACTTTTACTTGTATGTAGGCGTTCCGTCTTTAAGGCAAATCAGGTACAACCTCAATGGGAAAAATATCTTCTCACAGGTTTTGGAGGATTTTGGATGCATGTTTTGCAATGAACAAGTGGAGAGAAAAAAATTATGGTATTTAGAAAAGAAACTCAGATTCTTCTAATCCAGGTGGAATTAGTTGTCTGCTTAACAGACCTTCAATCCCTAGTTAACAGTAGTTGCCGCCAATGATGTGTTCTTTAAAAATATAAGGAAATACTGAACCCAAAAAAAACCTTCTTAGCATCCAACATAGTATTTTTAACCTAAGCATATTCTAAAAAATCCCAGTCTTGTGATTTCTTTATCACAGTCAACATAAGCTGTTGTTATCCGTCTCCAGCAAACAATCATTTAAAATTCTAAAATAACAATGCCAATTTACACTACAAAGTAATCAAATATAGCCCGCTAAGAATCCCCAATATAATTACAAGACTTTCCAATTACCTAAAAAACTATATAGTACATACATCGTAAATAACTTCTGTGCCACCCCACTTTACAAACATAAAAAATTAAACAGAACACAACCAAAACAGACACATCAACCTTGTATAAATATGCAAAATTGTTGAATTAATTAATTAATTAAGCATCTAATTCAGGACCAGGGTAAGCAGGCAGACTCATAATACGTTTATCAACGACCGGCCCACCCACCGTGAAATGATACAAACTCTGAAACTCCATTCCTTCCAATCCAAGAACCTCATGCACTACACACACAACACAACAACAATTAACTATTTTCAACTAAATTTAAAATAATGAAGTTACATAAATTAAATAAATAAAAGATTAAACAATTGTTACCTGCATCATCAAAATAGCAACCTATACCAGTAGCAGATATACCGACAGCATGAGCCTCAAGGTATAACACTTGACCAATGATTCCTGTCTCCCAAAACAACCGTGGATACATCCACGGTCCTTTTTCACGCAATACTGTCTCAAATCGCGCCACCATTCCTAAACTAAAGCATCCATCCGACGCTATATCCTACATTCATTCAATTCCACCCATTATTTTAATATTATAGTACAAAAATATTACAAAGATATTGGTATAAAAAATAAGAGGAAAACACAGACCTGGATGCATGAGAGTTGTTTGGCAAGATTCTGACAATCACCTTTCGCAAGTCTATACAAAGGCAGTCCAACAGGACACTTATCAGGCCGGGCCCACTCAAACTCAGCCCTAAATGCCTTTCTCAAATCATCCAAATGATTCTCATTCCTCACAAGAAAATACAACCCTTTTTCCAACCCTTTGACTCTATGCACAAACAACGCCAAGTGGACCTCAGCGTCCCAATCCAAAACCCTAAAAGGCATCGTGAAATTCTCGCCCTGTTTCTCATTGGGGCCCACTTCACCTGACGGAAGGCAATGTAGTAAAATTTGGTAAAAGGTTTGTTGATCCATTATGTGGACCCGGTCCATGTCCACCGCGGACCGCCTCTTGCGCACCACCTCATGGACCAATATATCTTTGTACAATTTCTCTGATATCAGCCCGCTTTTGTGAAACGGTTTTACAGAAAAATGATTATCATCTATAGGTTTCTTTATCGCTTCTGATGTTCGGTATATCACATCCCAACAAACATGGTCTTTACTAAGAGAATTCGGTTTGCCCATCCAGTCTAAAGAAGAAAATTGCTTTAAATAATTTCTTAAAGATGAATAATCCACATTAGGCTGAGTATTAGCTGGAAAGATAAGCAGAGCACAATCAGGATGTTGTGATTCAACCCAAGGGAGGTATCCTCTAACGGGTTTTGTTGGTAACGGGTCGGGCATTGGTGGGTACATTTTGGGGATGCCTAAAAAAGACTCCAACTCAGAATGAGAGAAAGAATCGAGCAGCTTCACGTCCCAACCAAGCGCACCCGCTGATATCACCAAGGCAGCAATTGCATGCCCCACATCATGGTTGCAATATCTCAACGCACGCTCGCCGTATTTCCATGCTTCTCGCCAAAATATGGAAGAAAGAACGAGTAAAAGGGAATCAGAAGGAATTGGTAGAGTGGAATTTGAAGGTGGAATTGCGCGGACTTCTAAAGAATGTTCTTTTGGCGCGTAGTGAGAAATAAAAGGCGATTTGTTATAAGGAGAATCGGGAATTGGAGGAGAGAGTACGTGGCACTCTGTCGGGTGGAGATTACCGCTGCTGGGATTAACTCTTAAGGACCAAGTAGAGTAACCAATAGTTTTCCAAGCGGAAAGAGATAGAGAGTAATAAAGGAGGCTAGAGAGGGAAGAAAGCGAGAGAGGAGAAGGAGGGGAAGGCAAGGCCTCAAACAGTGAAGGGTAATGAAGGGGAATGGATGGAGAAGAAGGGTGAAGGAGAGGGAAGGAAGGGGAAGGTAAGAAACGGAGAAAGGGATTGGGTTGGTTGGCCCAGTCGAGCCGGCCGGGGGCGCGCGCGTATCCGGTGGTGAGAGAGTGTTTGGTCCGGTGATGGTAGTCAAGTGCTTGGTTAACGTTTTCCATTCGGTTTTGAGGGAGATGATGGTCGGAGAGGTGAGAGGTGGAGGAGGAGGAGGAGTGAATCATCGCAGCAGGGCGGCGGAGGAGGTGACAGGACGGTGACCGGAAAGCGGGAAGGAGGAAGTTGGACAAACAAGGCATTTCAATTGAAATGCATTCAGATTTTTCTCGAACCTGAACCTGTGAGAGACTGAGGAAGGAAGGAGAAGATGAATGTTCGTTCTCGTTTTGGGCCTACATTGAAGGCTCTAGACCAGTTCCAGCCCATATAAAAGGCAGGCCTGCATCATATAACTGAGTTGTGAAATTTAGACTGGGCCTTTATGTTTTATTAAATGATATGATTCAGGCCCAATTCTAACATTTCCGTTTTTTCTTGTATTTTTATTAAGAAGAGAGTTCGATAGATAAAAGCTTCATTTGTTTAATTTAATCAGATAGTTGAATCAGTTCAAGTTTCACAAGCATTTAAATGCAGAAAATTGTAAAATATGAAAACAGAGAAACATATCTTGCAAATTAAGATATGATAATACCATGTCTGTATACAGCAGCACAACAAATAAAAAAGAACTGCACACTTTTATTTCTTTAAATATAAAATATATTTTTTGAAATTTCAAAATCTATAATTGCAGTTTTTGCACCCGACAGAGAAACGTTGCAGCACTACTCTCCTCTATTTGTCTCGTGATTGTGAATATTGTGATTATGTTTGGGTCAACTACATTAAAATAAGCAGCAAACTTAAAAATGGAGAAACGCATCTTAGGTGAGAATTGAATATGAGGAAAAGATAAACAATTAATGTATCTCAGTATGACATGCCGTCTTGTCTCTCGTCCCCCTTCCCAGTTCCCACCATTCTATGTACAATTTACTCAAGTAATTTCGCAGCATTTTCAAAACTTTTTTTTTTTCAATTCTAACATTATTTTCGGAATTAAGTATATGACATCTTTCTCTGTCTTAGAACCTGGATGTTATACTTGTATTT
Organism: Juncus inflexus; assembly: GCA_024447665.1. Lineage (NCBI taxonomy): Eukaryota > Viridiplantae > Streptophyta > Magnoliopsida > Poales > Juncaceae > Juncus > Juncus inflexus. The sequence goes on from JAJHPC010000003.1 coordinate 9,385,674, forward strand.
CTTTGGTTAATGAATTTTCTGATACCTTATTGCCTACTGGTAAACTGCACATCAATATAACTCAAGATTTATATTGTTTCTCACATATTAATGGGTAAATTGAACATCAAAAAGATTAGTGAACAAATCCATTATGTTTCTTCTAGTTCGAGGAAACAGATGAGCCACCCTTCCATTGGCATTGGAATATTTGCACAGAAAAAGAGAGAGAAAATTAAGAGAGTTTGAAATAAGATAAGATTAAACGCCAGTCTAACTGTAATCAACTTGTGTACAGTCACACACTGGTTATAATCAAATAAAATAATTGCCTCAAGATTAAGCTACATTGAAAAGTACAGCATCTTTACAAAAACTACATATAAAAAAGGAAGAAACTGAAGGATACAGTTAAGGATCAATGGCGATGAGTAAATAAAAAGCAAAGCAAGTGAAAGAGGGCATGGGCGGTTGCTAGTCATGTGTCGTTTATGTCGGCTCTATGTCAAGTTCAGATCATGAAATATTAATTGATTGTACACATATAGTTTCTTTAATAAATGACTAGTATATTTAGTAAGTGACATGACAAAATGGTTACGAAGTGCAGAATATATTTGGAAGATACGGGTTATTAATGTTGGTTATTGTTTCTTATTTTTGAAAATGGAGAGATAACATTAGATATATTTTGAAGTTCATTACGTGTTACATTTTTCTTGAACTTCATTTCCCTTTTTATTTCTTTAAATGATGCATGATACTACACTATTCTACACCTAAAAAAAATCCTACATTATTGTGAATTTACAATTAATATATAGTACATAATCACAAGCAGAATAATGCGATAAAAAAATATATAAGGAGCCGCAAAGTGAGGTGCAAATGCAAATTATAGCATCTAATAAATGTAATGATTAGGGTCTCCGAGACCTAAAATGTCCTTCTCTTCTCATGGAGTCATGTGCAATTGTGCATCTTGTTGGATCGCATGAGATGAGAGAGATACACTAATCATCATATCATTATAATTCTGGCACGTTATGGTATGTTGAGTTCTCTCTTTCGAAATATTATGTACATGTATTTTACGGCATGTTATGAATTAATGATTCATTATTTTGTTTATTGAGGTAGTTAATTAAGCAATGATTCTCCCTCCTAATTAAGTATGTTATGAGGGTGATCATGTGCTTCCCACCCATTAGTTCATGGTGAAAAAGCATGTGATAGTGTGATCAAGCCAAGGAATCTTGCAACTTGGATCCAAAACGAGAATAATTAATCGCATTTTTTTCATGTTAATCTCTTTACTTATTTTATAATTTAACCATCTTTGGTTAATCTTACTAAAGTATAAAGCAGCTTTTTCAGTTATTATAGTATTATTTATTGTTGCTATTACCTAGTACAAAATCTTGAGGAAATCAACGCAATAAGATTTCTGTAGAGGACTTAGATTTTTTTTAAAAGCTAAGATTTATTATTCAATATTTAAAGAGTCATCAGTCTATAAAATTGATTTAAAGAGTAATAATCAGTCTATAAAATATATATCGGTTCAAATTTATATTTGCAAGCCTTCTCAAGTGAACACGTCTACTAAAATGCTTAGCAATAAGGTTAGATAAACAAAAAAATTTGACAAATTACAAATAAACGACTGAAATATGAAAATTAATGGATGTTTTTTTTTCTTCCGTTTATAAATATATACTGAAAAATCATTCATTAATTTTTATATTCAGTTGTTTATTTATAATTTATCAAATTAATTTTTTTGTCTAGTCTTATTGAATACTTAGTATCATATATATATATGGGTTTAACAAACTAATTAATCCTCAAGGTATGTAGATGACATCACATGTGAACGGATACGTGGAAAATGTCATATTTGTCAAACATGAGGTTGAATAACTGTTTCCGGATAATCAAGGCAAACTAAGTAATGCACTAAAAATTGTCACATAACGAGGCGAGGTTGAAAATAAATCCCCAAGTAAAAATAGGACAAGCAGCTGGAAACTTGGTTGGTATGCTCATTCATTAATGTGGCGTACCGTGTATCGGTTTCCTCCTTTAAAATATGTTTTTTTCTGCAGAAAAAAATATATGGCTGATAGACTGATAGTGATTACTCATCTTTCACACCAAGATTTTTCACTACATCTACTAAGTTACTTGGGTCACTCCCATTTGGACTTTTTTTTTAAATAACACGGTAAAAAATAATTCATCAAATAGCACTAATTTAAAAATAATTAAAAAATTAGCACTTCTGCTCAGCTATTTTTTTTTTTAATTTTTACCGTTAACTACAAATTTAGTAAGAAAATTAATAAAAAAATACAAAAAATCTTGTTCCGCTAAGCTTGTTGGCGGAACAGTCTATTTTATATATTTTTTGTCCCTAAAAGCCTCTGAAAATTTGTCAAAAAAAAAATTCAGAAAAAAAAAACATTGTTCGGCCGCATTATTTGGTGGAACATTTTTTTTTCCTTTTGCAAAATCTCCTTATTAGTTATCGCTAAAACTGAAAATAAATTTGTTAACATGTTTCGCCGAAGAATTTGAGGAACAAATTTTTTTAACTTAACTGAGGTTTTATTTCAAGGAACATTAAAAAAATATATCATGCGTCACTTTTATCGGTCTTTTTAGCGGAACAGAAGCAGTTTGGTACTGGATGAATTATTTTTCAAAATAATATTGTCGTAAAATAATATTATTAAACAAAAAAAAAGTCCATTTCCTAACTAATATTCTAGTTGTTATGAAAAGAAAAGTTCCAAGTGGAGCCCATAAGGCTTCTCTCTCTCACTTCTGATCTTTTCCCTATAAAAAACCGCGAGCCGCCCGTCCCTTGACCATCAGATTCTTCTTGTCTTCTCCCCCTTCATTCGCTTCCTTCTCCTCTCAAATCATTAGCAACAATGGAGCTTGAAGATAACAAAGAAATGCTCTCTCTAGGCCAATTGAATCCTAGTGAACTCGACTTCTCTTTTTCTTTCACCTCAACCTCTTCCTTCACAACCTCCTCCATCTCTACCTCCTCCACCTTCACCACCCCTCGCTCTTCCGTCTCTCTCTCGCTCCCATCGTTCTCCTCTCACTCCTCCACCCTCTCCCCTCACCCTCACTCCTCCCTTTCCCCTCAATGGCTCTCACTTTCCTCTGCCCCTTCCCCTCTCCAACTCCAGAACCTCACTCTCCTCCGCCCTCTCGGCTCAGGTCACCTCTCCAAAGTATTCCTCTGCCGCCTCAGAAACTCCCCTTCCCCTTCTCCCCTCTTCGCCTTGAAAGTCATCGACCTTAATATGCTCCCCTCCGAGACGTCACACTCTCATGTTCTAGCAGAGGCACGCGCCTTAGCCTCCTTAGACCATCCATTTCTTCCAACTCTTTATGCGAGACTCGAAGCCTCACACTATGCGTGTTTCCTAATAGATTATTGTCCCGGTGGTGATTTGCATTCATTACTCCGTCGCCGTCCCCATTCGCGCCTGCCTTTACGGGCCGCACGTTTCTACTCTTCTGAAATTCTTTTAGCCCTAGAATATCTTCATTCACTAGGTTTTGTGTACCGCGATCTGAAGCCTGAGAATGTGCTTCTACAGTCTGATGGTCACGTAATGTTATCTGACTTTGATTTATCATTCATCTCCCCCGTATCACCAAAGGTTCTACGCCGGAGACTTAACAACCATCGACAGGGAAAGTCAAAAAAGAGAGAGAATTCTCAAAATGATGAAGAGTTGGAGTTTGTCGCTGAGCCCAATACAGCTTACTCGAAGGATTGTGTGGGGACACACGAGTACCTCTCACCTGAGATGGTTACCGGCGTTGGTCATGGTAATGCAGTAGATTGGTGGGCATTTGGAGTTTTCTTGTACGAGCTGTTGTACGGACGGACTCCGTTTAAAGGAGCAACGAAAGAGGCAACCCTAAAAAATATTTTAAACAAGGAGTTGAGGTTTCCTTCCATAGGAGAAGGAGAAGATGACAACATGGCAAAAGCAAGAGATTTGATAAGCCGGTTGCTGGAAAGGGACCCGCGGAGGCGTCTCGGAGCGACACGTGGTGCAGCTGAGATTAAAAGGCATCCATTCTTTAAAGGAGTCGAATGGGCACTGATACGATGTGTCACACCTCCGGTGGTACCAACGGTACCGGAGGCGGATGATGGGGGCTGTGGGGCCCTCACAGGGAAAGATAGGTTCAAATGGGGCAGTTGGAACAATATGACATGTGGTGGGAAAAATGGACTTGGAAAGAACAAGAAAAAGAAGGCTTTTCTTAGCAAAATCGGATTGGGAAATTTGGGGTTTTGCGGATTGAGGTTCGGGTCAAGGAAGGAGAAAAAGATCGGGTGAAAGTGATTTCTTTTTTTGGGTGCTTTTTTACTTTATTTTTGTATTTAGGTAGATTTAGTGTGGTGTTTAATTAGATGAGTTGAGAGGCTTTTTGTATTGTATAATATAAGTTAGGCAGTCGATCCCCGGTAAATATCATAGAGAGAGGAGGATCTAGAGAGTGTGTAATCTTTTATCTTTTATGTTCAAATTTATAATAATTTTCAATCATATTTTGTCTAATTAATGCATTGTTGCATTCCACATCTCTATGTTGATTAGTTCCAAGCATATGTACTCTTTCATTAATTTCAATACATAGACTTTTCTCTCCATTTTTCAAAGATGTAGCAACTTTTTAATCAAATGAATCAAGCCAAGCTCTTGAAGTTTGTTTGAAAAAAACGAACATCTTCAAATCTGACCCGAGTTGAACAACATGTTACTTGACAATTAACGTGGCATGATTCCAACTAATCAATAATGGAGTCATAAAAAAATGTTAATAATAATTTACAAAAATGGTTGATCATCTATTAAAGAATCATTATATGATGAACCCAGATATAAACTTCAATATTATTTTGTTGCGAATTGTGATTAAAAAAAAAATTTTGAGACTATTTTTTACTTTTAATAATTTTGAAACTGGCGAGGAATGGCATGGCAATAGCATGACTAATTAAGCCCATATTTGGAAGGTTGGAGAAGAGGGGACGAGAGATGAGCAGAGAGAAATGGTCACATCTCTCGGTCTGCATTTACTTCTCCTCAACTCAACCATATTCACATCTCATCTCATCTCAGATTACCCTCATCATCAGTTCGCAACTGATCCCCTCCATCAATGCTATATTTATTTATAAAAAAAAAAGATGAATAGCCTCCAACTTTTACACAATGAATTATAGGTCATGATTCATGCATTTTTAATCTAACAAAATAGAAATATTAAAGCATAAAACGGCTAGAGGGAAGAGAGAAGGGATTTGAGTAGAAATTGGCAAAGGTCTCATGCAGATGCTGACAAAACCACGACGGTGTCGGCTACGTGGGTTACATCTCTCTTCTCTTTACGACCCCCTTCTCCTTCTCTATTCAATTCCTCACCAACTCTCTCACCCCCCGTTTCTCTTCTCCTTCTGCAATACTTTAATAGTTTGTACATTATTCATCTCTAATAATTTCAACATCATTATATCTAATTAACTCAGTTCTATATATTTAATAAAAGGTCAATTACTTATCTAATCATCGAAAAATATTCTTTTTAGTTCGGATTGTAATGATATCTTATTCATCTCAATCCGAAAAATTGGATTGAACTTGATGCCTAGCTAGATTAACCATTTATTTCTTTTCTTGACTTAAGATTTCGGGTAGATTTCACATTGGCAGAAAAGCTCAAAAGTTTTCCTTTCCCGCGCTTCCATGAAAGATTCATACTCCATGTCCATCCTTTTTCTTTCTCCTTTTATTTTCCTTTTTTTTCTTTTTCTTCTCCTTTTCCTTTTTATAAAGTTCATGCATGCTTAACTTTTTTTGAAGGTCAGGAATTTAATCTGACTGTGAAGGAATGAAGCTAACATTACAAATGAGCTTACTGATATTTACCAGCTTTCAACTAATTTTTAATGAAAGAATTTTGAATCACACAAACACTTTTGTATTATTTGCCAAACCATCTCTAGTAGAATAATAAGACATCGTCTCAATAACTCAAAAATTGTGAGTTTTTATTTGGTAAAGTTAAATTTTGAATGTAAATAGAGAATATATAAGTCATCTCCATAAATTAAAATAAAAGTTTTTGCACTATTTATTATAGTTCTTAAACTGTATAGTACAAAATTCTTGTGAAGAAAAAAAATGTACTCAACAAGGTGGTTGTGGAACTTAGATATATATTTTGAGATTCCTAAGTTACAATCAGTACTCTCATAAACTCCAAACTGCTGATTTTTCGCTAACTCCATAAATCATAATCATAGGCATAGCCTAACCTAACTAGTTTTGTTTGCCTCTTTTTCTTTTTGGTCTTTACTCTTTGATGTATATGACTATAAAACCCTTGGAAAATAAAAAAAATTCATGACAACCTCCTCCTTTTAATTTTCTCATTATTAACCTGTGAATGATAAAGTTTGAGAATGTGAAATCTCCTCATTCTTTCTCAAAAAAAAAAAGTAAACTGAAAATGACCAGAAAAAACATAATGAATTTGATTTATTTGTTGCTATTAAAAAAATGCTTAAAATATATTTTTTTACTCTGCATTTCTTTGCGCTTAATATATTTTTTGTTTAATATATATTTTTAGTGATATTTGATTATATTTCTAATTTGATTGAACTGATTTAACTGTAATGAAATTTGATATACTTGGTTTTTGAAATTTTGACTTTATTCGATTGAACTTCAATTTTTTTTTATTATTCGATTGGTTTTCGACGTAAACAACCGAATGAACACCCACTTAAAGATGCAATGACTAACCACCACACAAGTAATTTGGACGTAGCTTGGACGTTTTGAGTCTACATGTCTTCAAAAACTAATTAGTAATTAGTAATTACACATGTGCTACTATAACTGTAGCGTAACAAGAGATACGTCAAAGTTTGTATGTGCAACGTCAATCACATAACAGAATAATGAGAATAATGTGATTTTTTATTAAAGGAAAAAGAGTGAGATGGGATATTGGGCCATTGGATTGCATGGATGATGGGTCCAATCGGTTAACAAATGGTGAGTGAGTCAGCACACGCTTGCTGATGCCTGCCATGTGGCAACCTCCAGCAGCACCCATTTGTTCCTCACCTCTCCAATTCACTTCTCAATGATTTTATGTTCATGAACGGACAGAGAGTCTTATATCACGCTGGCTGAAGATAATGCTAAAATCGATTGGACACCCACATTTAGGCGTTGGGACCCGTTCCTTTTTTTTTCGTTCATTTCTTTTCTTCCGTTTAAATTTAATTTTTAGATGCAAATGAGTTTTTTGGCAGTTAGAGAGATTACATAGTTAAGTTATCAACCCCAATCATTTGTAACGGGCCTACTGCGCAGCTTTCTTTATTCAACATTTATTTTCTTCATTATCACTCTACTGCATGCTACAGTGCTTTTGTATCCCATTTTAATTATATTAGTAAAATAACTATATGTTTGAGATATGAAATGAATAAATCGGCTTTTTACTACCATGCAACATAAACCTCAAAAGAATAGCCTGATCAATTTCACTCCTAGGAAACCGAGGCTCATTAAGATTCATGCAATTAGCTCCAATTTATTTGGATTAGTTACATTGCATTGCATAGGGAGCAACGTATAGCATAGTTAGATTCCTGCATCCGAACTATGCTTTCATTCATTCATTCTCTTGCCAATGCCAAGAATTCCATACCTCCCTCTTTTCTATCTTTTTACTTGTTTGTTTCATTTTTTTCTTAATGATGATCTGTTTCATTCATTAATTTAAAATATAAAGCCCTGAATTTCTAAACAGAGTCACATTGTGTCACATGGTGATCTCTGTTTGTTCATTCACTCACCAAGTCCCACCATCCAATCATATCTATAACCACCCAATCATATCATCAACTACTTACATCCATTTTTTTATTTCTCATATTTGTTTATCAAAATAGGCTTCAGGTAAAACTTTTCTTATGGGATAGAATATAGTTATATATTTTCAATGAGGAGATCAGGTGTAAATTAACTTAAGTCAGTTGTCGACAAGAAATAAGACATCAAAATCTGATGAGGGATTTATATGCCATGTTAGCATCACAAATTCTGTGTTCCTCACATGAATAAATCACATGAATCAAATTCGTTTAGTACTGTAATATTCATCATTTCTCCATTCAGTTCCTCAAATGGACAACTCAAGTGATTGATTAATTAACAGTCATTGGTTGATTTGCTTCCAATCTTCTAAGTTATAGTATGACTGCTTCAAATGTATCACACATCCTATCTCAAAAAAAAAGAAAAAAAGAAAAAGATGTAAATCATTTGCAACTTCAAAGACTACTAGCAATATAACAGTCATATTATTACAGTAACAGAACAGGGAGATGTCGAACTTTTATTTCGATGGAGAACATCTAAAGCAATATATAGAACGGTTGATTAATGGACTGTTGGTTGTACAGTTGTCCATTATATTTAATTAATTTCATAACCGACTAACTATCATGAATGGCAGAAGGGCTTCTCTTCGAGATGCTTAGTTATGCATTTCTTTCTCTTTTACTAAAAAAAACAATATTCAATTTCAAATTGCTTGAATAATCTCATTAGTTAATGAATCAGTAAGGAACAAAACTGACTAATCAGATATGAGCCTTAATTATAGATCTCACCAACGGCCCAAAATTTGTTTTCAACTGAAGATTAGTCTAATCAAGTTCTCTGTTAAGCGACAAAATACCAACAAGAGAACAGTTAGATCTAAATTAGAGATACTGTGACTTAATTGTTTTGCAATTTGAGTCAAACATATTAATTAAATTCAGTACCCCGATCCATCTGAAAAAACAATAAAGTAGAATATCAAGTTGGAAAAAAAATAAAATAGTAGGCCCCGGAAACATGATTGGAAGTTAGGCCTCTTCTGTTATGAGATCTGATCTTTATATGAATGACAAACTGTATACCGCATAATATATTACTTCATTCCTCATGTTCTTCTTAATAATAATAATAATAATAATAATAATAATAATAATAATAATAATTACTCTATTGAGTGTAAAGTGGGAACTACTACTAAGAAAAATTTACAATCGGTATTTTTGTTACAGAAAAAGTGAATTAGTGTGGGCATTACCTTTTTTTTGTTTGAATTTATGGGTATTTTTTCTAGTCCCCACAAAAAGGTAATTAGTAGCACACCCATCTATAAAGGAGGCTTGACCGGTACAGTATGTTGCTTTCACTTAAAAGAGAGACATATAAATATATAATATATCAATTTCAAAAAAAGGTTAAACATATGAAAATTCAAATAGAATATCAAACTGAAAAATCATGCAAGACAACTTAGAGAAGTAAACGGGCCGAAGCAATAGTTTTCCAAAGTAGACTGACTACATAACAAATTGAATGGGCTGAGTATCGACATTAAAGGCCCATATAAAAGAAAAGAAAAGAAAAGGCAGCGCAGAAATAATGAGGCGGATAAATAGCATTTCCCTCCATCGACTCAGGCTCAGCGCAGCACACTCCCGCCTTCCCTTCTCACTTCTCCTCTCTCTCTCTCTCTCTCTCTCTCTCGCATCACATCGCATTGGCTCCTCCTGCTCTTTCAAGCTCCTACATCGTGCAGCTCGCCGTTCTTCTCCATTTTCTACCTTCGTTTCTTCTCAAATTTTACCCATTAAAAGGGACGAGTTCTTGATTTTTGCAGTGTCAGCTACGATGTGCGGCGTGCAGGCTCCTTCCCTAATCGTAAGTTTTTGTTTATCCTTTCCTTTCTAAATGCCATCCTTTTTTAGGGTTTTCTTGCCCCCCTCCCTCACTTTTCACTCTTTTTTGTGTTTTCCCCAATTTCTAGGTCTAGTAGATTAATTTTTTGTTACCCTGATAGGTTTAATAGATTCTTTTTTCAGCGTTAATTACTGCTATTGTTAATTGATCTGTGATTTGGTCCTTACTCGATGATCTATTGCCTCCCAAATTAGATCAAGCAAATCAATTTGTTAGACCTGATTTGATTCTTCATCTTTTTGTAGGGCAAAATGGAAGACCTGCAAAAAGAACTGAGCATGCTAATGTCCAATCCACCTTCTAATTGCAAGGGCCGCATAACCAAGTTCTCAAACTATCTCTTCGCAAAATTCAGAAAGAGAATGGATCTCATTATGAAATTAGGGTTCGACCCGGTTTTGGATGATGTCATCCTTCTCTTTAGGAGCTGCATTCTGGTGCTGACTCATCCTCAGTTCAACGGTTCTGTGCTTTTGGACAAGTGTAACGCTTTGATAAGCGTGCTCGCTCAGATTTCTTCATTTGAAGCAAAAGCTTCTAACTCACAACCTTCATTTATCCTTGCATTACTAGAGGTATGTTTTAGAATTATGCAACTACTACTTTATTATTATACACTTATAAGCAGGCATACATTGTGTTAATACATTATTATGCCGTATTTTTTAGGTGTTTATAAAGGAAAGTCTTACAAATCCAGATCTAAGGCGTTACTTGCACTTGGCTCAAGGCAATCTCAACATAACCCATGAATTATTTTCAACCCATTTCACCTTATCATACCCAAAGAGCCAAAATTTCATCGAATCGCTCTCATTTAATACATTTAATGATGGTAAAGAGACTCAAAATGAGTTAGGTTTAAACTTGGTGTTGGAATTACTCAATCCAAAATCCTCTTTCCAAATACCGTTCCTTCTAAAGGCTCACATGACCGTAATTGGATCCGGGTATTTTGAAAACCGAGACCCGGTATACTGTCCATTATCCGATGAAATGTTATTGGACCGTGCAATTAATGCGTTTGAATCATCAATTGATCTTTATTTTCGGTGCTTGTGTGGGTTGGACAATCCAGTTGAATCTAAACCGAAATTAGGGCAAAAGTTAGATTGTTATATGGATGATATGATTCTGTATTGCCGCACTCAATCCGATGAGATTTTGCAGTCGGATTTTCTACGGAGTTTGTTTTCTTATGTAGAAGAGGCTCAGTGTGTTGTGCATGAACGTTTTAGGCAGCAGGCCGGTTTTACTCTCAAGCGCATTTTATTCGGTTTACTTTCAAGGAATAATGAATTAAAGAATAAAATTGGGGCTGAGTGCAAAATTTCAGAAGAGATGGTGTGTCTAGCCGCCTCGTTAAAATTGATGGGGTCTTCTCTTTTGCAAGTGTTAGACCGATTCAGAGAGGTTAAGAATGAAAAGGGACACGAGCGTATTTCAGATATTGTGCGCCGTTTCACGGATTACGAGGCGAATGAGATCGAGAGGAAAGTATCGGTTGTTGATGTGGTGGGAAAGGGATTAGTGAGAGGTGAGAAGTCATTTGGCATGTTGTGCCACCTCATCAATATGTTGATGTACGGTTTGGATGAGAAGATTAGTTTTCTTTGGAAAGGGTGTATTGTTATGATAATGGCGGTTATGGATCTGATTATATTTGAACAAGGTAGTTTGGATTCTGTCAAGGTCTTGATCGCTGATGTGAATAAAGGAACATCACCAAGGGTAATTAAAAACTGTAGTGGATTCTTCGAAAGGCAAATAATGTGTATTTTTCAAGTAGAGTTAAATAGGTTTTTTTTTTTTTTTTTTTTTTTTTGTGTAACAGGGTTCGATATATAGAAAATCGAGTATAAGAATAGCAAGGGAAATACAAAAGGTGAAGAAGGGGTTGTTCGTTTCTCATGACACGAGGTAATTAACTGATCCCTAATTAATCATATTTAAGTTTATAAAGTGTAATTATATTTTTAATTCATGAAATAATGTAGGAAGGATCATTGGGGCAGCAAATCAAAAAGTGACGGCCTGGCGTTTTTTAAGTGTCTGCCTGAGTACAGAAGAAATCCGTCTCGGTGGGATGATTTGGTCGATTTTATAGACTGCGAGCCGGACAAGGATTATTCGGTTTGGTTGAACAACAGAGAAAGTTGCCGTAAATTGATGCATGGATTGAAGTACGCACCGAGAAATAGGATTGCAAAGAAGGTTGGGTTCGTTAAGAGTGCGGGTTTTGTTTGATTGGTGATTGATTGATTGTTCGATTTGATCTAGGGTTTGGTTTTATGTGTTTTTTGTGACTTGGTAGTAGTCTTATTGATCTAGGGTTTGGTTTTATGTGATTTTTGTGACTTGGTAGTACTCTTGTTTGTATAGTATGAATTGGTTGTTGTTTTGAAGTTATGGATTTAGATATTATGAGATCATTGAGTTCATGTTTAGTTTTAGATATTTTGTTTCTTTGAAACAATGCCCTCGACAATATAAAATTCCAAGTTTGTTTAGTAAATTGATGTTTAGGTTAGGAATGTTATATGCAATGCTAGGATTTTGTTTTTTAGAGAAATTTGGAGAGGGGTTTTAAGCATCCCCCTTCCAAATGAAAAGCAATGCTAGGATTTTTAGTAACTTATTTATATGTTTTGACAATAAAATGGATAAACTGAACAGATAAAAAGTATGTTATGTGAAAATGATAGTTAATTGGGTTGTGAGAGTGAATTTATTATAAAATAATTTGAATCAAAGCCCGGATAAAGAAACTTTTTTGAAAAACAAATAATCACAAGATAAAAAATGAAACATGACTTTCATTTTAATAATCTAAACTATTAAGAAAAAAAAAGGAAAAGGAAAAAGGAAAAAGAAAAAAGAAAAAGAAAAACTAGGTCCTTTTGGGTGGTAGGAGAGTCAGGCACCTGTCGCGAAACAAACAAGGAAAAAACAAATCTGATTACGCTGCATAGGGGTGTTCATTCGGTCGGTTCAGTTCAAACCGAACCGAATAAGACCAAATCGAATTTAACCGAACCGAACTAGACTTGAACCGAACCGAATTTTGAACCGAACCGAATAAACCAGATTTTAATTCGGTTTATTCGGACCGAATTAACAAGAAATCTAAACAATGTTACATCAAAATTAATATTTTATGTGATTTTTGTGACTTGGTAGTAGTGATGTTTATATAGTGTGAATTGGTTGTTGCTTTGAAGTACTGGATTTAAACATTTTCATATATATAAATGATTTTATGTCGATGGATTTTAGACTTTAAGGTCTGATTTTTTTTTTATTGAAAAACATGTAAAAGATATTTTTGTTTCATTGAAACGACATATCCTTTACAATATTCAGTTCCAAGCTTATTTATAAAATGAACGTTTCGTTATTATAACACCAAATATGATTTGTGCCATGCCAAATGTAATCTGCACAAGACAAGAAAAAAAAGCGGAAAAGAAACAAGCAAGCATATTGAGAAAAGAAAAGAAAAGAAAATAACTAGGTCATTTTGGGTGGGAGGAGAGTCCGAGTCGGGTACCTGTTGCGAAACAAACCTGGCTGCGCCGTACTTTTCTCCCCCGCATTTTCCCCAACCTGGATCCGACCCGTTTACGCCCCCTCCCTCTCTCCGTTGATCGCCTGAACCCTAGTTTCTTTCCGGTCCTCACCCAAAGGTTTATTTCTACTCTATTCTATTCTCCTCTTCTCTTTCTCGTCTCTTCTGAGAAATTACGAATACTTAGTTACTTTTTGGGATTTCATTTCTTTCTCATAAAGAGAACGAAGCCGAGGTTCAATTCATCCACAGTTCACTAATTTTTTGATTCTTTGGATAAACTCTTATTTGCTGCTTTAATTTGAAGCTCGCCTTTCTTTTCTCCTTTCGTTTTATTACATACCTTAGCTGTCAAAATCATTCAAATTCGCAACAAACCTAAAAATTTGTACGATTTTTATTACGTTTATCTACAATCAATGTATTTAAACCTAATTTCTCTGGTAATTAACAGGTCTAATCTAATCCAGCTGAATGGAGAGCCTCCATTACAGCACAATGGCACCACCACCACCAATCCCTTTCCAAATCCAGGGCCAACAAAACTTATCTCTTCAAAAAACACCACCATCCAAAGAAAAACTCCCCCTTATCAATTCCACCCCCAAACAAGGCATGCATTTCGATTCGCCGGACGAAGCCTACGAATTCTACCTTTCCTACGGGTACCGTACCGGTTTCGGCGTCTCAAAACGGAGCTGCCACACGGTCGACGGCATCAAATACCGTGCAACATTTGTGTGTTACAAAGGCGGCAAACCGAGGATCAAACCCGGTTTGAAAGCTCGCAGAAGACTCGTCGCCAAAACGGATTGCAAAGCAATGATGGTCGTCAAGTACAATTCTCTCCAGTCAAATTGGGAAGTCGTGTTTTTGGAATTAGAGCACAATCACCCTTGTAATCCTGAAATGGTGAGATTCATGATGTGTTTCAAAGAGCTTCCCGATTGGCAAATGGAGCACAAACCGTTCAACGCTAAAACCCGCCTAAACCCTAAAATCCACTCGGGGCGAGGCCGGCCCCCAAAACCCAAGGAATACGTCGAAAGATCCTTCGCTCAGAGGAATTTTCCAACAGAGTTGGGAAAACTACGATTCGTTGAAGGAGATGTTGAGGCTTTGTTGGTGTTTTTCGATCGGATGCAGAATCATGATCCGAATTTTTTTTACAGCTGGGATATGGACGAAGAAGGCCGGCTGAAGAACGTGTGTTGGGCCGACGCGAGATCTCGATCCGCGTATAAACATTTCGGCGACGTCGTTTCATTTGACACGGTTTATTTAACAGACCGTTATGTGATGCCACTTGTCGCGTTTTTAGGGATCAATCATCATGGTCAGTTTGTCTTGCTCGGTTGCGGTTTAGTTGGCGATGAGACGGTTGAATCGTACACCTGGCTTTTCAACAAGTGGTTGAGATGCATGGACGATAAACCGCCTGACGCGATTATCACCAGTCATACTCAGGCGATCTCTCAGGCGGCCGCCGCCGCTTTTCCGGCGGCCAGGCGGCGGTACAATTTGTGGCATGTGATGAGAGATTTGCCTGACATGTCGGGCCGGCCTGAGGATAAAGAGACGGTCAGTCTCAGGTTTAAAAAGGTGGTTTATGATACTTTAACAACCGTCGATTTTGAGAAGGAATGGATGGATATGATCAAGCAGTATAATTTATACGATAATAACTGGATGAGTATGCTTTTTGAGGAGAGAGACAAGTGGGTCCCGGCTTATATAAAGGACACTTTTTGGGCCGGCATTTCTACCGTCAGAAGGAGCGAGAGATTAGAAGCGTTTTTTGACGGATATATTACGCCTGAAACGACTCTCAAGAATTTCATCGAGCAGTACGATACCGCGATGAGACTTAGAATCGATCGAGAGGCGTATGACGATTTCAGATCTTTCCAACAGAGCCCTCAAGTTTTATCAGGTCTACTTTTCGAGGACCAAATCGCGAAGATTTATTCCATAAACATGTTTCAGAAGTTTCAGGATCAGGTTAAGCAACTGATGCACGTGAACTGCAAAGTGGTCAGCCGGACCGGGTCCATGGTGACCTATACCGTTACGGTTCTTGGTAAAGATAGAAAAGTGGATTACAGAGTGGTGTTTAACAGCTCTGAAAAGGACGTGTGGTGCGTGTGCAGATCCTTTCAGTTCAAAGGGATTTTGTGCAGTCACGTTTTGGCTGTTTTGAGGCAGGAGTTGGTTATGTTGATTCCGAATAAGTATGTGTTGAACAGATGGAAGAAGGATTACACGCGATTGAATGAGAGTGGAAATGCTGAGCTGGCGGTAGAAGAGCAGATAGAGGTGGCGCCAGCTCAGCAGACTCAGATGGAGGAAGCGGGGCCCGCTGATGAGGTGGCGCCTGAAGCGAAGAATTATGATAATTTGTATAAACATGGGCACCAGTATTTTGCGGATATAATTGAGTTGGGGGCGATGGATCAGGATGCCATGGATTACGCTCTCTCTGTCATGAAAGAGGCCCGCGAGAAAATATTCAAAAAAATGGTATTCAAAAAAATGGAGGAGTCGAGAGCTGGCAGCGCCACATCAGCATCCACATCCACATCCAAAGAGAAAGAGAAAGAGAAAGAGACCAAGGGCAAAGCGAGACAGAGAGAGAAACAACAGAAAGAGAAAGAGAGAGAAAAAGAGAAGGGTGAGGTCAGTAAGGGAAAGAGAGGAAGGAGAACCAACAACAATAATAATAATAATACATCAGTTGGAAATGGTGTTGGTGGACCGAGTCCAGGTGCGGTTCAGGTTGGTGGAGTGGGACCGACAATGATGGGACCGCCAATGGCGCCACCTGGCATGATATACATGCCAGTGGGGCCCCATCCGTTTGTATTTCCGGCGTATCCAGGCCCGATTACGCCTCCTGTTTCGAATCATGTCGTAACCGATCCTGATAACTCGAGAAAGAGGAGAAAGAGGCGCGCAGCGACTTGATTGATTAATTAACACGTCATTGATTTATTACTGCTGACTTTCTATGTAAGTATTAGATTGATTGATTGATTTATTTATTACTTTTGTTTTCTTTATAACGTTTATTTTCTGTTTCTTGTTTTTGTATCAGGTCTAGAACTGATTGTGTTGCTGGGCGATTCGTGTTAGGTTTGGTAGGAACTAGGATGTCTTCTTTTTGTGTATATTATGCTCATTTTGGGATCAAACTAATTCTTGCTAGTTTAGTTTAGCTATAATCACTATTGTTCACTTTATCCTTTTGTTACTGTAGTGAAGCCATGCTTGGTAGAATATGTTAGCTTATAATTTTATTGTAAAATTATCCTGCATCTGGCTTACATATGTATATGATTACTGTAGTTTTCCCTGTAATTTATCATTATTTACATGTTTATTTTGGGATTATTAATTCATAATTGGTTACTAATTCTTTACAATAGGCACTAATCAAGACAACATCGGTGTTAGTTACTATTAGACCTTGATATCATATTGTAGTTCGATACATTACTTTTTGTAAACAATAATGCTGTTCAATACATTACTTTTTCCTTGTTTGTTATATGACGACATCGGTGTTAGTTACTATTAGATGGCAGCACGCATGGCACATCTGGTCATTATAATCATCTCAGACCGACATCTTTTTGACGCGTCTGGAGGGATAACTGCATCTTGGATCTCAAAGCATACACCTTGCATCTCTTCATCTGCTAGCATGCCTTCCTTGGAACCCCATTGGAATCCTGCCATGATCGAGTCCTTGACATCATAGAGATAAGGGACCTCCCTCTTTGTCGCATCTATTAGCATGTTAGGGCCTTCGGAGTTATGTCCAAAGCACCATACCTTCTTGGCAAGATCTCGGTTCCACCCGAATTCCTCCGAGAGTATTTTGGCGCGTATAATTGGGTCATTGTTAGGGCCTATGCGTCCCTCTGCAATGGCTTCCACAAGCCCTTCCTCCATTGGCCGTGCTTCCATGTAGAGACGATTAAGTGTATTAGGTGACTCGTTCATGATTATACTAGTTGATCTTTGCAGCACAGTTTCACGTAGCGACACAGATGGATCGGAAACATCACAATCCACGTCATATTGGATATGTAGCTCGTCTAATTTCTGGTTTTGGTGATCATACCCGGTCGTTGAAATGACGTTGTGACCGCTCTCTTCCATGGAATAGACAAACATTGGGTCTGACTTGGAGAGATTTTTTCACCCCCTCAAAGCTCCAGTCTTTTCTGTTGAATAAAATTTGATAGATGATTCAGGAATCTTGGTCAACATAATTTAACTACCTAAAATTAATATGTTTATATGACAACAAGAGTACTGATATGCGATGATCTTATTTTATGCTTGTAACTTGTGCCAACCAACTGTAAACCTACGGGTAATTGTCAAAAAAAAAAAAAAAAAAAAAATTGTGTCGACCAATAAACTACTCACACAAAATCCTAGTATGCTTATAATTCATATATGAAGTTCTATCAGCAGCAACCAATAAAATTGTGTCTGTATAATAAAGATGCAAAGATGTATTATTTCTTCCAACATACATACGTACCTTTGGCTGTGCTGTGACCAATATGGTGAAATACAAATATACTAATTGGGCCTTGCGATGCAACCTCTCCCTCTCTGCCTCCTCTCTCTAGAATGAAAGAATTAATCAATCTTAAATCTTAGATCATATTTTAATTGCATAACAAGTCAATGTATAATAGAGGAACCCTCTTGAATAAATAAATAAATAAGTTAAAACAAATAAATAAAGCGGGAAGAGAAAAGGAAACTAAATATTAAAAAAAATACTAATTATTTCCCTCCATAGAGGTGTTTCTTTCCTTCCTCTTGACTATTTTCCATATGCTAATTTTTAGTTTTTTGATATATCAGGCCGAGAAGCTTAGAACAAAAATCTAGGTATGCAAGGGCAAATGATTATTACTGCCAACTTAGATCATGAACGGAGAATATATATAGATATATTACATCATAAGAGCAGTTGATGGAACTGGAAATAAAAGAATACAATCAAAAGTACAAAGAAGAACGAACAAAATGAAAGAAAAATGAGATGAGAAAGAAAAAGAGGAAGCAATAAGCAAGTAGAAAAGAGATTATTCATTCTGAGACATCTAATAAAACCCCTATTAAGCAGGGGTGTATATCTAAAATTACACAGCAAATCAAGTTCATCTTCATCCCTAAAGCCATCACAAACCAAGAAAATTACAAAAAAAAAGAAGAAAAAGAAAACTAATTAATACGAGCTACATTCCCAACAAGTTATGCATAACCATATACAACAACACTCCTAAAGCAAACAAACAAACAAACAATCACAATATCCTTTATAAACCCTAAACAGTCACCCAACATGCATGCCGCCCCCCATGAAATAAGGATTAGGGTTTCTCTCCAAATTAGGGTTCTTGCTGCCAGTCCCCCTCTTTTGCGGCGGTTGTGGCGGCACCATTCCACCGTGATTATGCGCGTGCTGCTGCTGCTGATGGTGATGATGATGATGATGAT
Organism: Juncus inflexus; assembly: GCA_024447665.1. NCBI lineage: Eukaryota > Viridiplantae > Streptophyta > Magnoliopsida > Poales > Juncaceae > Juncus > Juncus inflexus. The sequence continues at coordinate 9,404,613 of JAJHPC010000003.1, forward strand.
GCACCTGCATGAAATTAGTCGGCGCCATTGCTGCTTCATTTTCCAAGTTGACATTTACCATATTGTAAGAGTGGGCCCCGCCGCTTCCGTTCCTCGACGGCCCCGCCGCTGCGATACCACCACTTGATGCCATGTTTACGTCGACCATTCTCCTCTCGCCACCTGTCCCCAGTTGAGACTCGTCGTACCTGATCATTCTATCTCTCGCCTCCTTCACCACCGAAAGCACAAAATCCTTCATGTCTGGCTCTCTCGCCCCAATCTCTACTAGGTCCGTAAAGTACCTGTCAAGCGTCATATCACACATCCCTTGATTAATATTTAATGCCAAACTGAAAGACAAAAAACAATAAGAAAGCGCTATAATGAGTGAGAAGGAAAACAAATACGAATTGTATGCACCTATGACCACGATTGTAGAGATCATCATAACTAACGAGCTCCCTCTGAGGCAGAGGGACGGCCCCCGCCACATCGGCGCCAGACGAGTGAGTCATCTTGAAATCCTTGCGCCACCTGTCGACAATATACTTCTGCGGAATGACCATCACGTACTCGGTCCTCAGCACAGCCAATGTGTGGCTGCACAAGATCCCCCTCGACTGAAACGAGCGGCAAATGCACCACACGTCCTTGTCAGAGCTGTTGTACACCACCGTGAAATCCACCTTCTTTCCCTCGGCCAGCTCGCTCGCCGTGTAAGTAACCGACGCCCCGCTCCGATCCGACTCGTTGCATATCACTTGCATGAGCCGTTTCACCTCGTCCTGAAACAAGTGGAAGATGTTTCGCGTGTAGAGCTCCCCGATTTGTTCTTCAAACTGCAATCCTGACATGAATTGCTGTCTCGAGTAGAAGGAACGGAGGTCCTCAAAGGCTTCCTTCTCCAACTTGGCCTTGATGAACGTGTCGTATTGGTCTAGGAACGCTTGGAGCGTGGCCCGAGTCGAAACGAGTCCGTCAAAATAGGCGTCAGGTTTCTCGGTGGCCCGTCTGACGGCTGACGTCCCGGCCCAAAACATGTGGTTCACGTAAACCGGGGCCCACCGTTTCCTCTGCTCGTACAACGCGGATAGCCACTCATCGTCAGTGAGTCTGTACTTGTCGAGCATATCCTTCCACCCCTTCTCGAAATCCGTGACCGATAACACCTCGTAAATCACCTTCTTTACGTCCGCAACGATATCATCCTTCTTAGGCACTTTCTCGGTCGTCATCTTCTCGTTGATCCTCTTCAGAATATTCCACACGCAAAACCGGTGCCTCGCCGAGGGGAAAATCTCCGAAACGGCTTCCGTTACCACCTTACGATAGTCAGTGGTGACAGCCTCAGGCAGACGGCCTCCCACACATCTCAACCACTTCTTAAACAGCCACACGAAGGACTCCTTTGTCTCCTCGGCCAAAAGCCCGCATCCTAACAACACGAGTTGACCGTGGTTGTTGACTCCCACTAGCGCGACTATTGCTACTGACGAGCGAGTGGCCAAACGGCCCTGTTCCACCGTTATCACGTCGTTGAAATACTGATACGCGGCTCGCGATCTTTCGTCCGCCCAAAACACGTACTTGATCCTTCCCTCCCCATCCAACTCCCAACTATGGTAGAAATCCGGTTTTTTAGCTTGCATGCTGTTAAAGAACTTTACGAGAGCCTTAATGTCGGCTTCGCCGAAAGGTGGTAACCCTAGCTCCTCTATCTCGCCCTTCTTAGGCCGGGTCGGGTACTTGAAACTCTCCGTGAGCTCGCTGAAAGTCTGCTCGACCGATTCCGCCATCTCATCGTTAATCCCGCGTTGTTTCTTCACATTGTCAGGCATCTCACGGAAGCACTTGATGAAGCGGATCATATCGGCCGTGCAAGGATGGTTGTGCTTCAAGTGGATGTTCACCACCTTCCATTTATCCTCCAACATCTCGTCCTTTATAACCATCATGGCCGGACACTCCGTCTTTATAGATCTCGGCTCGCGCTGCCTTAGAGCGTAATTCGATCCGGCCGGTTTCTTGCGAGATCTTGACCGGCCTTCGCCGGGCTTGCCGGCCTGGTTGCAGGAGAACATGGAGCGGTAACGGATCCCCTCAAAATTGTGGCCGGTGCGCTTGATGGCGGTAAACCCCGTTTTGAAAGCGTAGGTTCGGAAGTAGCTGAAGGCGTCGTCCACCGAGTCGAAAACCATTCCGACGCGAGGCGTCAGAGCATCGTCTATGTCTTTCGGAGGACCGTCGGGTTCTTTTTCCTCCTCGGTTTGCGGGCCCGGTTTGTCAGAGGGTTGTTCTTCCGGATCCTCCTCTTCTTTAACGGGCGGTGCGTTCAGGTTTTGGTTGGTGCTCCTTCTGCGACTAGAAGAAGAGCTCTTTTTTATTTTGTCCACGGCGATTTCTTCGAGGTAATCAGAGTCGCTGTCTTGTTCTTGTTCTTGTTCTTGTTCTGCTTCTTCTGCTTCGCTTTCTTCTTCTTCGCCTTCTTCATCTTCTTCTCCTTCGTTCTCTTCTTCGTTTGCTTCTTCTTCTTCTTCTTCCTCCCCCTCTTCTTTGTTGCTTGATGTTTTCTTATTTTCTTTTACATTTTTTGCATTTGAGTCGCTCGGTTTATCCGCATCCATCTCTTATGTTGCGAAAGGCCTGTGTTTTAACAATGAATATGGTGTTAGGCATATGCAATCGATGATTTAAGAATAAAATAGGAAAAAATCTGCTTTGGTGCATAGATACAGAAACAAGTGAACGACAATCCATCCGCTTCTAGAGAATGCTGAAGAATGAAAAGATAGGGGATTCATAGTCAGAATTGGTTGAGGTAACAATTCAATGATCACAGTTGATTCAAACCTCAGAGGTTTGAATCAACTGTGCATTTGTTCATATGAAATTCAATTCAACCATTAGTACTGTACTGGGAGGGAGAGTATTATAGCGAACATCAGTCAAGCTGATATTTGTTTGATCTGCTGTTGTTGTTTCAGTGTTGGTCTCACAATCCGCCCCCATTGGATTGGATTGAATTGAATGGAATGGAATCGGATCGGGGAGCAAAAGGACGAGTATTCTCTTTTCGCTTCCTCCAATCAATCGAGTAAGGACGGACCGGACCGAACCGAACCGAATAAACTGAACGGGGGGAGAAAAGAAAAGAAAGAGAAAAAGAAACGAGGAGGGGAGAGGAGAGGAGAGTGAGCAGCACCTGCTGAGGGAGGGAGTGACGTGGTCGAATCGGAGCCGTGGATCAAATAAAAGAAGGGGGAGAGAAAGAGGGAGGCGTCGGCCGGGAGAGAGCAACAAAGAATGAGCGATCCAGTCGAAATCTAGGTCTCCCATTTTTGTCCCCAATTCTCCTCTCTACTTTCTCACATAGGCCCGGAGCATCAACATCCACATTACTGACATCACACGGTCTACCGGGTCCGTGTCCAGGCCTGATATTCTCTTTCAAGAGGGAGAGGAAAGGGAGAAGGGGGGACGGAGTTGGAGTTTTGGTGTTTCCTTGGATGCCCTCCTTGTGATACGTGACCCCCAACTCTTCTATTTCACCCTTCCTTTTCTTCTTCATTTTTCGCATTTTTTCTTCACTTTTTTCCATTTCAATTTTCCTTTCTTTCTATGCTGTTCGTTTAATGTTCTCCGTTGCTTATATATACAAAATTATATTTAGCTATTTACATCTTTTTTATTTATTGCATTGCATGAGACAACGGTTGTACTCATATCAAACGTGCTAGTCCTGATAAATAATCTAACATCACAGAACATATTGTATTAATAAAAGTGTATGCAAATGAGAAAAGAAATGTTTTTTTCTTAAATAACTTCATTTGTTCAACAAACAATGAATTTGAACATAAAATTGTGAATTTTTATACGAGCATGGATATATTTTTCTTTTTTCAAATATAAAAAATTACCCCAAATTTTCACACTCAACTTCAATCCCGCAGCCATGCCTCTTATTTTTGTTTATTATCAGCAATGGGCCAACTCTTGGGGCCGTTCCATAAAGTCGAAATTATTTTGTTTTAGCAATATTAGTCCACGGGCTATTATTTATTTGATAAAAAACAAGGTTGCTTATTGAGTTACCCATGTCATCTGTCATCAGATCAAGTAGAAATGCCACAACACAGCATTAACAAATTCAAAATAAATTTCATTTTTTTTCAAGTGAATATAATATAAAATTTTAATATCACATTATTTATTATTTCAAACAATAATCCAATCAACATATTACGCTCTACAACCTACATAATGCAAACAACCCAAAAGCAGGGAGTTTCACTCCCAGCATTTGGTCCCAAACACGAAATATAAACTCTCATTCTTATACATAATCATGAGCAAGTAGCTTCAATTGCAAGACTCTTAGTTACTCCCCTGCATGGATCTCCAAATGCTCTAATCGAGACTCCTACATTGCAACTACTTGTACCAATGCATGCCTGTTCAATTCAAAAAAATCACATTTAGTCATTACAAATCCAATTCCAATAACACACAAGCTCCAATCTTTTTCTTCAATAATAAGAAAAGTAAAAAAGAACATCGAATTTATTTACCTCTTGTACAACGGAGAGAGCATTAGGACTGCTACATTGTCCATGAGTATAACTACCACAAGTTCCTTGAGGCGTTCCGAAACTTGCAAAGTTAATCTCTGATATAACCTGGTCCTGGCTCGGGCAAGAGAGACGGACCATCGGACCCAATTTGCCTCTTTCCACGGTCTGTTGAGGGGAGGTCCATGAATTTATCGGAGGCGGATGTGTTTCTGACACATGCACGCACATGCTACCGGCCTGTCTTGTTGCAAATGATATTTTGGTCGGATCGCCTCCCACCTCCTCAAATAGGACTAATGTGTTACTTCCTTCTTGGAGGAATTCGCGAGGTACGTGATATCTGTTATTAGTCAAAACAATTGGAAATTATGTCATTGAGAGGAAAAAACATGAATATGTTAATATAGATATATTATAGAAGGAATGAAATAAATGTTCATACAACTGTTGGGATGGTTTGCCGCAATTTTGGAGGCATTTACTTGAGCCATAAGCGCCTCTATAGTTGCACGAACCAGAGCAGCCGTTCAAAGGGGCGGTATATGTGGGCCAAAAGCGACCTATGCTTTGACCATTAACCCATGCCTCTCCTTTCCCCATTCCTGAAAAGTCTATCGCTACTGGATCATTTCCAGCCGGTGCTTCAAATTGCGTCTGCATTTTCATTATATTAATTGTGAGAAAACTTCTCACTAAAACAACATAAAAGAAAGAAAAAAAAAACAAAAGAATAGTGGTGCTTATATGATGTACCTTGTACCATGTGAGGGGTTGATTGGTTGGTAATGTTGAATCAGAGACCCAATCTGCATCGGAATCGGATGATTCTGCATATAAACCGGAGGCTTCACCCTTGAGTCCAATCTGCAGATACAAATTTGCAACATTTATTAGCTCGAATTAGTACTGATTTGTGTTATAAATTGTCGTGTTAATTAGTGTAGTCATTTAAAAGTACCTGGTATGTCCATTTGTACATAGAGAGGTCCAAGGAAGCATTATTGCCAGTCAGCTTCACTGGACCAGTCACACCTGCACCAGACAAATCAAAGAACGCCCCGTAATTCTGAAATAAATTAAAAACATATAAACAAAATTTCTAGACCTTTTGTAGACTATAGATAAAGCAAAGATGAAAGATGAAACAACAACCTGCAAGCCAACAGTTGCACTAAGAAGATCAATTGTGTTCTTTCCTGGTGAAAGAGTGATTGGCACATTGACTGATACTTGTACATTGTTGGCATTTCCCATCCCTCCACCTGAAGAAACAATAGCAGTGACACAAATCAAGTCATTACGATTATCAACACATGCAAAATGAAATCAAGTAACTTTTAGTTATGACCAAAATTGTAAGGTTCATGAGATTTTATTTTATAGAATTACCTAAAAACTTTTTATTGACGAAAATACGAAGGACATGTCCAAGCGAATTCACTTGAAGATTGGTCTGAGCCCCATTAGTTAGATATGGCTCATCACCTTTTATGTCAACACTATGAAAAATAATTCAAAAAAGAAAGGTATTATATAAAAACACACTTTCACATCAAGTCAACTAACATAAATCACAATATTTTCAATTTTTTTCCCTTTTTACCTTAAAGTGTACCAAAGATAATCACTGACATCAGCAGTAGTATTTATTTGTTCAACAAGTCCATTTCGAGCGAAGGCATCGCCCTTAGAGATGCCGACTGGTTCATTTACATAACTCCAACCAGATGTTGATAATAGTTTGGACATTGGTTGATTTGTACCTTCACTTATTGAACTTAGATATCTCATTTCTGATATAGTCTCTTGTGAATTTATCTACATATAAAAATGAAGAATCATTGTTTTTTGATAAAAAAAAATGCAAATTGTCTCAATTAAACAACGTTTTTGTGATTAAGTACCTGAGCAGTATTGAAAACGACATTTTTACAATCAGGAAGGATGCTTACTGACCATCCTGGTAAATGGTACGTCCTCCCATTAAATGAAACAGTTGAATCTTGCGTGTTTATATTTGCAAGAAATGCTACACATACACCAGACGATGTTTTATACGTGTGTGCCTAAATAAAAAAAGAATAATTTATTAATTGATTAGTGTATTACATATGTTAGAATTATTTATTGGAAAGGATTTAAAAATAACATACTTCGAGATTCTGGCCAAGAGAAGTGTAGGCAGGATCAGTTGCAATCAGAGCCGGTTCACACTGCTTTATCACTTTATGTAGATCTCTTAAATGGCCCCACTTTGGCTGATTCAATAGTCCTGCATATTATTTCACAAAATAAAAATGACTACTATATATATTACAAGCTGCAAAATACAAAATATAATGAAGGGTTAAACATAATTTTTACCATATTCGTCAATAGGAGCATCATAATCATAGCTTGTAGCAATAAATGGTCCCCCTGTTGTTCGGCCAAAGTTTGTGCCTCCATGGTACTAGAACAACATTGATTTTTTATTTATTTTTAAATGTGATTTATAAAATTAATTAAATGTGTTACACCCCGGAACCAAATAGTGGAAAGGAGGCTAGTTGATTAGTTTCATCTTGAGTAGAGAATGAAAATTGGAGTTACTTAAATAGCCTAATGTATTAACTACTAGCACCAACCAAGCTTAAGTTTTTTTCAGAACAATATGCTGTGGGCATGAAAGTTGGGCTGTGCCGGTTAATGTACTAGACTCTAACATAATGAATGAAAAATAATAGCAGAATAAATCATAAGAAGAAAGAAAAGATGATATACCATGTAGTAATTTTGGAAAGTTCCGCCTCGCTGGAAAAACCGTGCCACGGCAAATGCGATATCCTCTACTGGTCTATATGGCACCGATCCACCGAACGAAAGAAACCTAATTTTCCATATATAGTCTTGAATACATAATAATGAAGGGATAAGGTAGAAACAAAATAAAATCAAGAGAATGTACCATCCGGTCCAATTTTCTGTCCACATCTTGGGCTTCTTGTCAGAATTCGGGCTAAATTGATCGCAGTAAAACCCATTGCATGTGTTTATCTACATGTCATGAAAAAGCAAAAACAAATCCTGCTGTTACTCAAATCACCAATTGCGATTACAATAGCAAGCAAAAATGGATAATCATTGGAAATTAGAAAATTGGAACAAGAAAAGAGACGATCTATACAATAGGATCAGGGGCATCGGATTGCTGACACATCACCCAAGGCACGCCTGTATCAAGAGAGACAGCCATTGATGCTGCCCATTTTATGTATCTCTGAGCTGCGGGCCCGTACGCTGAATCTATGTTCCCATACTCATTCTCTATCTGTTGCATACATTATTACCCCCCACAAACAAAATAAATATTGAGTTTTGGTTAGAAAAGCCAAAGGTGTTGCGTTGAAACAAGTAAAATGATTAATTCTGAAAGGAGTGGGTGCAGAATTAGGTTCTTTTCTGGAGGTGTATAAATGCAACAGCTCAGCTCTTATATTAAATGCAATCTAATCTAATCTCAAATGAATTAATATCAATGAATAAAAGAAGAGCTACCTGAGATAGGATGATGGGACCGCCTTGTGATGCATACAGATTTTCTTCTTTCATCATGTCTACTATCTTTGCTGTGAATCGTTGCATCTCCGTCTAAAATCAAATCAAAACCATATTTCATTTCTTAAGCATATATTATATCATTATGTGTATAAGACATATTCTGAACTAAATAGAAAGCTAACCTTAAATGGTTCATTGTCAGTCCTAAACTTGATTCCAGGAATAAAGTGCAACCAAAGAGGGAAGCCTCTGTACCACAGAGTCAACATATCAAAATAATTAATCATGTTCTTTTTTTGACATGTCAAAATTAATCATGTTCTTTTTTTTTTTGACATATCAAAATAATTAATTATGTTCATGACCGAGAGCGCTAAAAATAATAATGAAGAATTCCAAATGAAATGGAATAAAACTTGTTATTACCCGTAATTCCATTCGGCGCAAGCATAAGGTCCAATACGAAGATGAACATACAAGCCAGCCTCTGCAACTGTCTTGACAAATTTGACAAGGTCCTTTCTCCCCTCAAAATCATACTGTGTGTGTTCAAATAATCATCAATATCATGCAGGTTTAACTTCATTTCTTGAGTTCAGCTGAATGAATGAGAAAGAAACTGAATGAAAAAAGGGTAGCCTACCTGGCCTCTGACAGATTCGTGGAGATTCCAAAAAACGTAGCTCTCCACAACATCAAGCCCTCCATCCTTTGCCTTCTGTATCAAGTCTGGCCACATCTGATTCTCACATTTTCGTTCAAAACATTATTCATCTTTATAAACCAAAACATATGATATACTCTTTAAGTAAATGTAAAGCTCTGTGGTAAGCCTTAGTCTAACCTGAGGGGTGCTTCTTGGGTAATGGATAGAACCAGAGATAAGCACGCGACGAACTCCATTAATGACCAACGCACGGTGGTCATATGTTACAGTGTCAGCGTTTGAGAAATGACACGAGTAAAGAATTAGAGAGAGAAAGAGAAGTGTGAGGTGACAAAGCTTTAGCTGACATCTTTTCATTTTGTAACGCGAAAGGAATTTTGGGATTTGGAAGAGAGAGAAAACAGTGTCACAGGTAAACAGAGAAGAGCAAGAAAAGAATGTAACATAAAGAAAACTATAATTTATTGAGAGAGAGAGAGGAGTGGAGTTGGGGGAGGAACAGAGGCAGAGGGTGGTAGGTGCTTAGTGAAATAGGTATGTTCAAAGGAATAATGGGTAGATATAAATATAAAGATATCGATGAAGAAATAATTAACGAAGGGGTTGGATTGCTTGTTTATTTCTTATCTTTGGATTTTGGACTACTCAAGTCACTCATATCATTCCTTATCTTTTATAAAATGTTTGTGTTGTTATCTCAGATTTTAGTTGCCCACTACATAATCCATTTTCCATTTGTTTTCCCTCCATATATTTTCAAAGCATGTCACTATTTGTTATCTTGCTTTTTGGATTGGACTTACTTTGGTAGTAGTTATATCTTCTAAGCTTGTGAATCGTGAATTGACATGTTTCATGGTGGTGGCTGAATTAAGAGTAAAGTATCCTTAATCATTCTTTTATTGAACAAGAAGTTTAATCTAATAGAAACCACAAGTCGTAAGTTTTTTGAAGTAAAATTGTCTTTAGAGAATGAAGGAAGGAAGGAAGGAGGTTGTGAATGTTGCTTTTGAATTAATTGTTTACATTATGTACAAGAAACAAGCGCACCGACATTGTTACATACACATCCGTCGGGGAGGGGAGAAAAGGGCAAAGCTTGAGCGGCTTGTCTTTTGTGCTTTTGGACTTTTACTTTCAACCGTCACTTCTTTTGTAACACGGCACGACACGACACATTAATCTTTTACTCTATAGTCTCTTTTCTTTCACAAATTATTATGAATCTTCAATCGTGATTTGTAAAAGTAAAAATAAGGAATATATCTAACGATAGAGGGGGAGGAAAAGCATGAATCCAACAACTGTAATTCACGATTTAATCCTGTCTTAAAAAAAGCAAAAGCCTCCAGCATAGATAATTGAGATGATGAGCCCGTGACAGACCATTGTCTCGCTGTTTCTACAAAGATAGTTCCAACAAATGTTGCCCTGGTCATGGGTCCCACCACCCACCCCCTCAATCCTCTCCATTTCTTATCTTTCATAGAGTTTAGTAGATGATCCAAATAATTAAATATCGTGTTAGCTTTGACGTTTGAATAAGCAAAAGGCAAAATCCAACATTTGAATTAGATTCACCTACACCGAGAACTAATTAAATAGATTCTTTATTCTTGAGAGACGAGACCCGAACCAAAGTCTTCACACCTCACCAAATCCTTTATGATTGTTGACTCTTCATCCTATTCTTTGTACTTTTTCAGATTTTTCCAAAACATCACAAATTCAAAATGAAGGAAGACAAAACAAAAGGTACGGTGGACTGGACCATGATTGCAAATTTGGCTTTCTCATACATTTATTTGGAGATCATTTAATACTGTACTATATTTAGCTGAACTAACTTCAGAAATTAACTGCTAAACATTATCGGACAGACAATCATCAAATCATTTCCAAACTGTCATAGGCAAACAAAAAATACAAAATAAAAATAGGCATAGCATAAGCATATTAACACCTCTCTATAGAAAATCAAACTAAAACCCTCAGAGCTTCTAGTCCCAACTAAAACATATAAAAATTACCTAAGCTGCCATACTTGCCTCAAAATGAAGATAAAAGCAACAAGAGAGAAATGAAAATTACTTCAAATAAGTAGAAGAAATCCACAGGAAAATATAAGTGACAATAGAAGTGCTGATCTCCAAACTCCTCGTGCCTTGAAACAGAGGCGGAATCACCGACACCATTAAAAACGTCGCAACCATCCATGATGCAAAGAATGATCCCACCCTAAATCCAATTTATTAAAAAAAAATTAAATTACAAATTACAAAACATAAAATTCTACAATTTCAACATATTATATGAAGAGGAATGATATTCGTACCCATAGAGGAAGGCCCAAAGGCCATTCTTGAGGCGTTCATATATGAAATAAATCGTCAGACCGAGAGAAATCGCCACCTGTACAGTGGGCCCGTCTTCCGTTGGAAACAAAGCGGTTAATATAACAAGCGCAATAAATGCAACCGCATTCTTCACCATAACCTTTACAGACGGGGTCTCAAACCTACTGGTGATGAACTTGAGAAATTTGGATTGGGAAACCTCTTTCATCTTTTTATTGTAGTCGATTTTAGGGTTTTTACGCTCGAAAAAGGCTTGCATCACGATCTTGTCATGGGCTGATTCTATCGCGTCGAGACTTGCCTTGTGATGTGAGTATTTCTTAATTAGGAACTTTCTAGCGGCTTGGATTTCTTCTTCTGACGCCTCGCTGCTGATGCCTAGCCTTTGATATGGATCCTTTATGTGGATCCGTGGAAATATATCTGAAAATCCATGAATTAATTTAGATGAAATGCAATGAGAGAATACAGAATTTATATATACTGACTTGAATCAGTGGTCATATCATTATCACCAAATGCGGCTGATACGAATCTCCGATTATTCCTTACTGCGTTAATCCTTCCAAGAGAAGCAATTGCCGAATTCCTTCAATCAAATTAAATGAAGTGCAAATTTGCAGTGAGCATTAACGGAACGGAAATGAATATAATCGAAAGGAAATTGTGAATTTGAATGATTTAGTTGGTCACCTGGTATTTTGAGAGTGCAGGGATAAAGCTGCGACCATGAATTTGCGAGTGAAACTCAAAGAGGAGCGCAATGAGCCTTTGGCTCTGCCATGATGGGATATCCTTGATGGGTGATTGCATAACGCAGCGTTTGCAAGCATCCTGACTATAAGTTAGTCAGTACGAGGCAGGCAATAATTAACCTAGCAAAAAGCTCAGCAAGAAGAGGAAGTGGGTTACCGATTCCAGATGTGCCTGAACCCTAAACTAATCTATCTACATATCTACATCTGTGTGTGTGTGTGTGTGTGGGAGAGAGAGAGAGAGAGAGGGCTTACAAGCGTAAAGCGGAGAGATGGATGACGAGGGGGGGGCGGAGAAGAGAAGAGAGCGGAGTGAGTCTGACGAGCAAGGAAGAATGGTGTTTATCCCTCCATTCTTCGAGCTGAATGGACCTGCCAGTTGCATCTCTTCATCCTTCTTTTAGTTCCTCCATTTCCAGGCTTTAGGCCCAAGACCGTTCTTTTCTTTTGAAGGCTTGGAGATTTTGATTTTATTTTTTAGCCCAAGTATTTCAATGCTTTAGGCCCAAACCCGTTGGCCCACGATAAGAGCGTTGTCACTTGTCAGCGTCACTAACAAGCTATTTGAACATACAAGGCACGTTGTTTTTTGTTTTGTTTTTTTTCATTTTGTTCAGGATACGCTTATACGGGTCATTTTCTTTGCCCAGATCATGGCCACATGTATCATTTGGCTAAATTTCAATAAGTTTCACGCTCCAACTGCTACCAATCCTCATAGAATTTGTTTAACTATCGTCACGCCCAATTTAAATATTGTTGAACGAACATTTGGTGTGTTGAAAAATTGATTCAAGATTCTTTGAATAATGCACCCATACAAATATTAAAAAACAATGCTCAATTGTCTTAGTATGTTGTATTTTGTATAATTTTTTAAAACGGCAAAATGAAATTCAAGGTGAAGGTGATATATTTTTTGATATGGAGGGAGATATAGATGGTGAATTAGATGGTGGTGAAGGTGGTAATGAGTTTGGCGAAGAAATTGATGCGGCAGACTTGCATGTTGGGGAGTTACTTCGAATTTCAAATGCGTTACAAATGCGTTATGGAAAGATATGTAAGGTCATAACAACAACCGTAGAGCGTTTAGCAATTAATTAAATGAAGACTTGTTTGAATTGTGCTTCTATTTATCTTCTATTTTTATACTTTCACTGAATATTTTTTTACTTTCATGCTACATTACTTTAATTATTGATTTCATTTTTATATAATTTGAGTAAAGTTTTCATTTAATATGATTTGTATAAATTCAAATTGTAGAACAAAGATATTTTGGTCATAAGCATTTTTCTATAATTTTAAATTAAGTTCTTGGTATAACTATCTTGCTGAACGTATATGGAATAAAATGGATTAGTCGTCTATTCTCAATTCCGTTATTCTTCTATTCCGTATTTTGCCGAACGGGTCCTAATTAATATAATAGAAAAGAAATAACCGAAAGGAGCCATATCACAGATTGTAGCCTTAAAATTTCTTTATTTTTTTCAGTTTAGTCCCTCCAAAAGTTAAATACTGTAACTTATAAAATATGATATTAAACTTAATGAAACAAATTCCTAAATTTATTTGTATTGAAAGAGAATATAATCAAAACAATTTCATGAGTTCTCGACATGCATAAAAATGATGAATTTAATAAAATATCCCTAAATTAATATTATGAATTTTTTTGGGTTATAACAATCTTGATTTTCGACTTTTACAACATTGCCCTCGTCCCTCGATATTCATTTTCATTCCATTTGTGCAAAAAAGAAACGGCCGAAGCGTAAGAAGATGACAGAGAAGAAGCATGGGAGAAAAAGAAGCAATGGGACGATTGATCCCCATAATGCCATCTTAAGAACTGTGCTATTTCGCCTAGCTGGCACTGTTGCGGCCCACAAGATAAGGAGCATGAGCATTAGGTTGTAGCAGTGCTGGAATATTGTAGTTAGCATGTACGCATTCATGATGTATGCTGGATGAAAGGAATGATCTTCAGGATGTAGCACGAACATAGCGACAACTGTAAGGAACATGAACGAACACATTATTGTGCCGATTTTGTTTAGGGTTGCACCGTCATCAGCGTCCTTCACCTTGTCCTTGAAGCATGAATATGATCTTTTAGCATCATCAGCTATCTACAATCATAATAATATGATCTATAGTGATATTGGACAGAGCGGAGAAAGAAATGGAGGTGATTTCCCAATAAATATCAATTCAACAAATAAATTAACATGTAGAATATTAAAAAGGGAGTTCGAGAGAGGGGGGAAAGAAACAGAAACCTCAACTGAAAAAACCGAAATAGCAGGCCTCTCCAACGACCCAACTGTCTATTCTTGGCTAAATAAGTTAGGGTCCAGGTTGTTTCACGCGATCAGTATTTTGCTGATGACCGTTCAATTGGGTGATGGTCAAAATTGGTGGTACGCAGTGTTAGTCATCCAAATAAAATTGGATTACAAGAAAGGAAAAAATAACCCTCAAAACATTAAAATATAATATAGCAAAATAACAGTATATAATATTATTTTTTTTCTTGTATTGTACTTAACTAGGAGACCCTCATTCAATTTCGAGAAGCGATATATCGGTATATAATATCATTTTTTTGTTGTATTGTACTTAAACATATCACAAAATTTTATTTGTATGGTAATGACAACAGATTTTGACCAAAAATATAGAGGTCGTAATGAAAAATACATCAAAAATTTCAGAAAAGTAATGTATATATAGCTTTCAGATTTATATCAGGACAATTCAGAGTAATATAATAAAACAGTATATACAAATTCCAAAAGTAAATAACACATAAAAAAAATAAAAGTATGTCTAAAACAGTAAAAATAGTATATAGGAAAAAAATATATTAAAAAGCAGAAAAACAGCATATATATATATATATATATATATATATATAATACGTCGTGATGCATGCTATAGTTTATCGTGATATCACATTTCCCATAATAATATATATACTACTACTACAAAATTTAGGAGACGATTGTCCCCTCTAATCCCTATTAAAATCCGCAACTAGATAATGAGAATATTTGAAAACTATCACAAATAAAATTATTGTTATACAACACCGGTTGGAAATAAATTTTGTACGAAAACAAATTACATAACCATTATAAATTATCACGGTAGATACATTTTCATGTACTGCACATGTAACATGATATTGATATTGATATGATTTTCTATGATCAAATTAGGCTCTGTCTTGTGTAGAACCTACAATCACAATCATATTCCACACCCAGGCCGATCTTGTACTCTCGGAGGTCAATTGACGTTATCAAAATAAAACATTCAAATTTTATGAAAATATCTAACTTAAGTACAAACTTCAAAAATTATGTTTTTTACAAGAAATATATTAATATAGAAGAGAAAACCTTGCTCTGGTTCGGTATTATTTTAACTTCTATTCAATACATGAAAAAATAAACCACAATATAGGTTCCAAACAAGGGCCTTGGGCCCAAGCCCGTTGGCCCACGATAAGATAGTAATGGAATGGAATGGTGTTTTGTGTTGTGTTGTTTGGCCCGACCGAGGATGTAGCGGTCCGTCCAGTCTCCTCTCCTCTCCTCTCCTCCCGCGGCGCCACTGATTCCCTCTCTCTCTCACACACACCATGATTCGATTCAATTCCATTCATTCTCTCCCCAGTTTTACTTCTCCCCAATTCTTCTTCTAATTTTCCTTCTTCGATCTTCAGCGACTCCATGGATTCGTAGTTCCATTAACAAAAGGTAATTGATTGTTTTCATCTTCTTATTTTTCATACGTGCCGTTCAATTAAAAGGTTTTGTATTCGAATTGCGAAATGTGGGGGCTTCTTGCTGTTAGCTAGATTTTATTTTACCATTCCACTCACTCAATTAGCTCAGCAGTAGTGCTTCAAGATTCAGCTGTTTAGTATGTAACCATCAAGAAATACCTCCAAGCAGTAATGGCATAATCTTTAACATGATTGATGACTATTCGTTGCCAAATTGCAGATCTTTAACATAACTGTAGAATGCGTGTGCGTGAGTACTTAAACATGGAACGCAACAACAACAGCAAGGCTACAACAACTCAGAAGATTCCAGAAGAGCCATTTGAGGGCATGGAATTGGACTCAGAAGATTCAGCCATCTCTTTCTACTTGAATTACGCGAGCCGCACCGGTTTCCGCACCCGATTCAGCCGGTACTGCCGCTCCCGCTCCGACAACTCCATCATTTCCCGTCAAATCGTCTGCTCCAAATCCGGATTCCATCAAAATACTAATAAGACGAATGACAACAATGAGGCGACAGGAAATGACAACAATAAGAGAGGTAGAACGGTCACCAAAGTGGGATGCAAGGCCATGATTGAAGTAAAAAGGTCTGACACTGGAAAATGGGTTGTCAGTAAATTAGAGAAAGAGCATAACCACGAGCTGTCAGTATCTTCTAAAAAGCGTCGGCTTTACGAGTCGCAACAGGAAATGAGAAAAGAGGCTGCTCAGAGTGAGAGGGCCGTTCTTTACGAGCAGTTATACAAGGAGGCTGTCAAGTTCGCTGAAGAAGGCTCCGCCACTCAACATATTTACGAGATCGCCATTGCTGCGTTGAGAGATGCGTCAGAGAAGGTCGCCGCAGCCAAAAAGGAAATGGAAGGAAAGGCCGATCAGTCTGTTAGTTCGACGAATGATGATAGTTACAGCACTGACAGTTCCAATGGACTGGACGCCTCCAGTTCTCCTGTCCAAACCGCAACACAACTCGATCGCTCTGCCTCTACTTCTTTCAAGGTTCGCGCTCACCTTTTCCTCTGCTATTTCATGATTTAGCGCCATGCTCAAGAGCACCTTTACTTTTATTATGCAGTAGGCTTTGGGGTTTAGGATTAGGATTCATCTATTCTCCTGTTATACATGTTTCTTTTTTTGTTTGAATAAAGTATTAAATATGTGGTTATGTATGTTGATTTAATTTTGTGAGTTTCAGAATGGTGAGGGTCCTCTCAAAGCAGTGGCACAAGTTGCAGCTGCATTGAGTATGCCTGTTACTCAAAGCTTACCAGCAACAGCTGCTCCCTCAGGTTTCAATATTATCCTTATTAACTTCCTTTATAAACTTCTTTATTTAGTAAAAAAAAGTATGTAGGTTGATAGCCCCCCAGCCCAGTTAGTAAAAAAAAGATGGATAGATATCAAGCAATTCAAGTGCTGACTTTGAATGTAACAAATGATTTGTGTAGGTGGTGCAATCGAGGCTATGCCCATTTCCTCTAGGCTCGCTGCGCCGGTCTCATCACCTCCAAAACAGGTGACAGCTGCACTGAAGCAGAAAGAGGAGGGGAGTCGGGTTCATGCGACAGCTGTCGCGTGTGGAGCGCGAGTCATTCCGGCGGACCAGGCCGTGTCTCTGGTCAAGTTCATTCAGGCCAAGATTAGGTCCGGCCAGGCCATCATCGCCCCGTCCAATCCTCCTCTTCTGCCTCCTCATGTTGCTACTATACAACTTGACGACTCCGCTTCTGATGACTAATACTAGCTTGTCATCATCCATGATTATCAATAGTTGGAGGGGCGTCCATTGACAGCTTCTTTGACCGTGTCTCCTCCTTTTTTTGTTTTCTTTCTCTTCCTCTTCCGTAACACCCAAAGTCAGATGTATGATCTGTCCTTTTTAATTTATTTTGGGCACCCTGCAAGAGAGGCCTTTCTAGTACATAGTGTGTACATTTTTTCTATAATTGAATTGAGTATGAGGTGTCAATAGTATTTAATTGGATCCTGAATGTTGATTGACATTTGGATGTGATGACCTGACAAGTATTGGCTATTTCTAGGCTAATATTCAATTGAAGAAGATAAGTAATGATTTAATTAAGGTTAGTCAATGGTAGGAAATGAGAGTAGTACAAATAAATAAGCTAGTAGTAAGCTGGTTCCTTGCATTTCGTTACTTGTGCTAGTTATAAACCGAATAATCTAATATCATGGATCTAGGGGTCGCATTCTCCATAAACAAATATATTATTTTCCTCAAGCAGCCCTCATGCATTTTTATCCTGCAAGAGAAATTTCGTGGATCCATCCCTATACGCAAGCACGGGTATTGAATTTTTCAAAGTTGCTGTAATATATGTCATATCATATGTGTAAATTACTTGCAAGTAAGTGAGAGGATCTCTTAACATGGCTACGTCTCTTTCCTTTTTAATTAATTCAACACTTGTTCCTGCCCTCCCCTCTGTTTCACTTCATCGTCAGTGCGATTCAGTAGTTAATGGTGAACCTCGACATTTGGATTTGGGGTCGAAAGAGATTTTTACTTTTTACTTTAATATTGTTTTGGTTCAGTTAGCTTGAAAAGTCTGCTCTGACTTGTGGAGGATTCTACCAATATAAAGAGTACAGGGATATCCCTGTACGGAAGATGTGATTCTTACATCTCATCTACCGTGTCACTTTCATTTTGAAATTTATGAGCATGTTTTTAAATGGAGTTGACCTGTAAGGATTACTTAAAACCAATTTCATTGACTATATAAATAAGAGTACTGTAGCAATTATGTAGTGATGGATTGAAATTATATACTGTTTTCTCGCGTTTCTATATATGCTATATATCGTTTTCATCTTTTAAAATATATATTATTTACCGAATGAATTTTTATATACTGTTTGTTTTCAGTTTATATGTTTTTATATACTGTTTTCATTTTTTTTAAAATATATATTGTTTTTTCGAATGAATTTTTATATACTGTTTGTTTTCAGTTCATATGTTTGTATATACATACTGTTTTTAGTTTTCATATACCGTCGCTACAGTAACCGTCGCGCAGTATCAATTCCCTATAAATAACGTGTGGTAAACATGATAAAACTTTGTCACTCAATTAGATGCTGCCCCGACCTTTTTTTATATAAACATAATGTAATATGCCTACTAGAACGACGCTAGGAAGCATTCCCGTAAATATAGTAAATAATTGATGTGATGATTGAATGGTGATTAATATTATGAAACACCATTTTTCTTTGTTTTATAAGATGAGATTGACTTTGTATTGAATGTAGTCCTGTGTACAAATGAAAATTTTGTCACTCAATTAGATGCCCCCCCTCCCCTTGTACAAATGAAAACTGAAGGATCTAAGGGCAAAGTGGTAAATAATCTATGATCATCCATCAATTACAACCTCAACGTTAAGCTTAAAGTTTGTAGAAATCACACAATAGTTAAGCTCAAGATTTACGAGCTTGACTATTGTACAAATGAAAATTGAAGGATCTAAGGAGCTTAACTATTGTACAAACGAACCGGACTTAACAGACGTATTGGTGCAAACTCTCTCATGTCAGCCGGCGACATTACCTATTCTCTATCTAGGGTTGCCGCCGCATCACTCAAAACTGACAAAGGGAGATTTCTTGTCATTGCTAAAAAAAAACCAAACCCGATTAAGCGTCTGGGTCAGGAAAATGCGGCCGGAAGAGCAATTCTCATCAAATCGGTTATCTCGAGTACTGCAATTTACTACATGTCGGCCATGAAACTTTCAGCAGGGTTGATTGAGAATATAAACAAAATGCAGCGAAACTTTTTTTTGGAGAGGGGGAGACGGCTCACAAAAAAGATTAAACCTAATTAGTTGGCAATCTCTACGATGTCCAAAAAAGAAGGGGCGTCTAGGGTTTCGAGACATCGAAGATTGAACCGCACTCGACAAGAACCACCTTTCAATTATTTATAAACTTGCGAAAGATGTAACAGAACCTTTAGAGACGAAAACCAAAACACTCAGACGGTTTCATGCACCGCGACGGAGTTCACGAGCTGGCAGAAATGCAACCATAGCGAGACGTAACCAACAAGGAGAGGATGAAACAGAGAAGACAACAGCTGCACACAAAACAAGAGGAAAAATGACAAATCGGCCATGCCTTGTGCCGTGACTCCAAAAAAAAAAGAGCTATCTCACTTTGTCGAAAGCAAAATAATTTCTCAATTATTTCAAGTCTGTATTTATTCTTTTGAGTTGTGTTTGAGAAAACACCATCTTCATTTTTTCTTTTGTTTTTACTATTTTTAAAGAACTTGATTCTATTATCAATGATGGTTTGTAATTAAATTAGATTTTGATTAATAGATATATGCGAGAGACACTTAAGCTCTCCGTAATTATTCAAAAAAAAAATGATCTAAGGGCAAAGTGGGCAATCGAGGCTACGCCCATTTCCGCTAGACCGGCTGTCTCATCATCACCTGACGTTGTTCTGAAACAGAAAGAGGAGGAGAGTCGGGTTCATGCGACAGCTGTCGCGTGTGGAGCTCGAGTCATTCCGGCGGACCAGGCTGTGTCTCTCGTGAAATTCACTGAAGCCAAGATTACATCCGGCCAGGCCATCATCGCCCCATCCAATCCTCCTCTTCTACCTCCTCATGTTACTACTAGACAACTTGACGACTCCACTTCTAATGACTAAACTCGAGATAACGCTAATCATCACCCATGAACAAAACAAACACTAGCTCGCCACATTAACTCCTTTGACTATTTCTTGTTCTTTTCTTTACTCTTTCGTAACTATGAAAGTCAAAGCATGAACTATCCAGTTTTAAATTATTCTAACTTCCCTGCGTAGATAAGTTGTACATTTGTTCTATTCTTGAGATGAGTATGAGGTGTTTAATAATATTTAATTTGATCCAGATAATTGATATTTCAATGTGATAACCTGATAACTATGAGATTTTGCTATTAATTATTATATTGAAGAAGATAAGTAATGAACTGATGATTTAATTACCACCACTAGATTAGCTTAGTGGTCATGGTATCAAGCTCATTTATCCATAGATGAAGGGTTCGAATCACATGTCTAGTATGATTGATTTAAAAATATAAGTAAAACCATATGAGCTCACTTAAAAGATAACAAACATCAAGCGACCGCCCGCTTGTAGTTCTTCTTAAAAAAAGAAATAATTTAATTAAGGACAATCAATGGTACGAAATTGAGAAAATGAGAGTATTGAGAAAAATAAATAAGCTTCTAGTAAGCTGGTTCCAAGCATTTAGTTATTTGTTGGAATTATAAACCCAATAATCTAATAACATAGGATTGAGTAGTCGAAACTAGCCCTCGTTTAATTTTTGTACCAACACCCATCCTGTAAGAGAAATTTCAGGGCCATCATATACGCAAGCAAGATTAATTGAATCTTTCAAAGATCCTGTAATATAATCATACATATGTATATTACGTGCAAGTAAGTGAGAGGAACTTGACATGAATATGCCTCTTTTATATTAGTTGAGTACTTGTTCCCACCCTCTTGCTTCACTTCATCTGATCTTCACTTCTTTTTCAACAAAGGATATGTTCGTATAATATTTATTCTTCCAGATTCAATAGTTAATTGTGAATCTGGACAGGTTAAATTTGCTTTGGGGGTTTAAAAGAGTTTTATTTTTCTTTAATATTGTTAGCTCAAGATCAGTTTTTTAAGCTTGGCTAGCAATAGGCTTGAAAAGGTCAGCTCTGACTTTTGGATCTCTGGTTATAGTCAATGATAAACAATATAATACATATCCCTGTACGGAAGAAGCTTACATCTTGCATACTATGTCACTTTCAAGTTTCAAGTCGATATTTCATGAGCATGTTCTTATGCAAAACAAAATGTTCTCTCTTTTTTTGTCTTAAATGGAGTGACCTTGTAGGATTACTCCAGATCAGTACAATTGGCAAACAAGCTATCAAGTAACTAGTGCTACACATGATAAAATTTGATCGCTCAATAGGATAATGCCCTGAACTTTTACATATAAATATAGTATAGTATAACAAGGCTAGAAACCATCCACGAATATATAATTAATAATTGATGTGATGGTTGTGTGGTGATGGTGATTAAAGTTATGAGCAAGATAATTATCCTTAGTTTTAATGTTTTTATGAGATGAGATTGACCTTGTATTTAGTCTGCTCTACTTAATTTCGAGTACTAGACTAGTTAAAACATCTCATTCAAATCTTTGCTGGTGTTGATGCATTTTTCCCTTGTTAGGATGTAAAGGGCAAAGTGGTAAATAACCTATGATCACTAATCAATTCCGACAACAACAGTTTATCTCAAATAATGTACAAAGCACACAATAGTTAAGCTCAAAATTTATGTAAATTACACAAATAAATTACGAATCACAGACGCAGTACAAAGTACAGCAAGCAAAGTACAGCAAACAAACATAACATAATAATTCACTCCCAATTATGTGACATGATAATACGACTCAATTCTAGTAATTACTTATTAAATAGCACATCCCCTCTAGAGTCTAGATCCCTTATTGACTTCACATTCTTTTTTCTTATTATTTAATAAATGGAAAGAGTTGATCAGAAGTTGGGGCCAGCGGCAACGATTTCATCAGTGAGGCTTCCATCGTTGCCAATCTTGTGGGTAGAAAACACTGCAAAGTTGTTCTTGAACAACCCTGCCAACTTCAGCAATGTCTCTTTGTACGTCGCCTTATCCTCCCACTGTCCAATCATTTCAACAAATTAGAATTTGAAACTTAATTACGAGCATATTTTTTTCTCTATTTATAATCGAGTTGAGAAAGTGGATTACGGTGTTGATTGGATCTAGTATCTCAGAAGGAACACCTTCTATAGCAGTAGGAATCTCTAGACCGAACACCTCCGTCTTCTTGTAATTTGCATTGAGCAGTTCACCAGAGTGGATCGCATCAATGATCTTTCTGGTGTGCTGAAGCTTGATACGCTTCCCGACTCCATACCTGTGATAGGATAATTATTTAAATTTTGATAATTGTACTTCAATTCTAACAATGTGCAAGAAAATTACATAATAAACTAAACTGAGTAAATTTCAAGAGAAACGAGACAAAGTATTATACCTTCCACCAGACCAACCAGTGTTAACGAGCCAACCGGTGGCACCATATATCTGCATCTTCTCAGCAAGCATGGCAGCATATTTTGTTGGGTGAAGCATAATAAATGCAGCCCCAAAACAGGCAGAAAATGTAGCCTGGGGTTCCTTGATTCCATCTTCTGTGCCAGCCACCTGACACAACATTATGTCAAATTGTCAATATAGCAATCAAATTAAATCGTATATACATAATTATCATATTAACTTTATGCCAGGGTAAATTAGAAGAGATAAACATACAAGGGCGGTGTAGCCACTGATGAAGTGATACATGGTCTGAGCCAAGTTGAGCTTGCTGACAGGTGGAAGCACACCAAATGCATCGCAAGCCAATAGAATCACATTCTTCGGGTGAGGGCCGACACAAGGGAGTTTCGCATTAGGGATGTACTCTATTGGATAAGCTGCCCTTGTATTCTCTGCATTAATTTTTTTTTTTTTTGATAGATCAAACAATTAATTAGTTCTTTCCTCTCTTTAATTCATTTTATACTTCCTCAGAACTTAATGCAAAAAAAAAGATCCATAATGTTTACCAGTGACAGACTTATCCTCATAGTCCACCTCGCGGGTATGTTCATCGAATACAACATTCTCCAACACTGGAAAATACAAAATGCAAACCAATTAATTCAAGAAATGGACAAGATATCGAAGGAAAAGGTAAAGGGATTAGCATTAATTTACCAGTTCCAAACTTAATAGCATTCCAAATGTCGGGTTCCTTTTCCCCTGACAAGTCAATGCATTTAGCATAGCAACCACCCTCAATATTTGACACACCATTGTCACTCCAACAATGCTCATCATCACCAATAAGATACCTATTGTGATCAGTAGATAGAGTAGTCTTTCCCGTGCCTACAATAAATAAGAACATAAAACAAAGCAAAAGTCAACAAAATCAACCATAGTGAGGAATACAAATCATTGCATCAATAAGATGCATCTTTAATTATTATTGAGAGTGTCGGAGGCAAGTGGGCAGGGTGACGGCACCTTAGGATCGATCCCCAAATAATGCTTACCTGAGAGACCAAAGAAGAGTGCCACGTCACCATCCTTGCCCATATTACAGCCGGAGTGCAAAGAAAGGATTTGGCGCTTGGGCATCAGATAATGCATCACGCTAAACAGCCCTTTCTTCATCTCTCCCGCGTATTGAGTCCCCAATATCACCATCTCCCTCCTCGCTAGATTTAAATCAACACTTGTGGACGTTGTCATGTAATGTGTGTAACGATTGCAAGGAAATTGACCCGCGTTATATATCGTGAAATCAGGCGTGCCAAAATCCTCCAAATCCTCAGGTGTAGGACGTATACACCTGTCACCGACCCAGTTATCGTACTATACTACATAATATATATATACCCTCAATGTCTCATAATAAGACAAGAGGACTATAATTTATATAAATACATATATATGTGTATTTAACTAGTAAATTGAACCAATTAACGGTCGAGATAGACTTATCTGACACACTGTGTGTTGGGGCTGAAGAGAGAATCCTAGAAGAGTTAGGGTTAGTATATGTACTTACATGTTGTGCATGAAGAGGGAGTGGTAGGCCCGTGCTGAGATA
This sequence comes from Juncus inflexus, assembly GCA_024447665.1. NCBI lineage: Eukaryota > Viridiplantae > Streptophyta > Magnoliopsida > Poales > Juncaceae > Juncus > Juncus inflexus. The sequence goes on from JAJHPC010000003.1 coordinate 9,429,052, forward strand.
ATACGCACTTTGATCTTGTTTTCCGGGTCCCAGTTCAGGAATTGATCATTCACAAACACCTGCAACCATCAGCTTGTGAGTCTCTTAAGTCAAACACAACTTTCTCTTAAAGAAATAAGGATATATTGCAAGTTGAAACTAAGGATATATAAGGGTAAAAAGTAGAGCGGGGAGAAGGAAAACAAGATTACAACAATATCCCCTGAGAATATATCCTTTTCAAGAATATAAATCCAGGATTCACCACCAATCACCATGTATATTCTATTCTATTCTATTCAGGACGAGCACTAATTTCGCAAATTGCTATGATAGCCATAAATGTTACAATCTCTAAAGGTATATATATATATATATATATATATATATATATATATATATATATATATATATATATATATATATATATAAGTGGATCAATGGCAAATATAGACTAAGACTTGAAGAATTGATGTTTATCATGAATTTATGAGGCCAATTTTTCAGGGTACTGTCAATTGTCATATTATCTTAATTGATCAAGATAATCTTCTGAAATGACTATTCGCACAAAGAAATATGTGAAATATACCTTGTCAAGAGAATTGAGGTAATCGACAGCCCTCTCTCTGTTTGTAAGGAAGGTGTGTTCATCCATCTCAATGTTAGGCGAACCCCTGCACAAATGAACATAACATAATGGCTTTGAGTAACCAAAATTAATACAGAAAAAAAGAAACGAGGAAAAAGAAAAGAAAAAGGGGTACTCACTTTCCCCACCAGAGCTCCTCAGAGGTGGTATCATCCTTAACGACGCGTTTATCCCTCGGAGAGCGACCGGTCTTGGCACCAGACAGGGTGGCCAGGGCCCCGGTGGATGTGATGAAGGATCCCTTTTCATACTTGATTGCTTGCTCATACAATTCTGCAGGAGACAGATTGTAGAGGACATGCGTGAACTTGAGCGAGCTGTCACTCACGCTGATTGTCGGAGCGATGTAGTGGTGATGCTCTGTGGCCGTCTTTGATGCACCACCTTTCTTTGCCGGGTCTCCTCTCACCACCTTCGGACCTGTCTCACGAGTCAACGATGCCAATGATGCACTGCATCACAATATAACAAAAAATTTCTTTATCAATTTTGCCTGACCTAATACAATATGCTTAAGCTGATTGAAATAACATCCTAACATAAGGGTCTTAGAGATTTTTCCTATCGTTTTTCTTCATTCACTGGCAATTGGTAAGCAAAATATGTATTGTCAAGGTATAAAAAAATTATGTATTGTCATGGTAATTGAACCATAATAACACATATTACTGGCAGTGACCCATTGTGCAAATAGTGAAAGAAAATAATTAGTATTTTTTCTTTCTTTTAAGAAAGGCCCCACGGGAATCTACGGAGAATCCCCTGAGAAGAAAGTAACACCCCCAAATCTCACGGTCCAGATACACCTCCATCACTCACTTTCTTTTACAACAAAGAAAAGAAATAACTTAACATGAGACAGCCACGAACCTCAAGTCAACATTCATTTACTTTTAATTTGTCCTTTTCTCAACAGATTAAATAAATAATCATTTTTAAGAAAGTCCCAGTTCCTTGTCTTTTTAATTAAAAAAAGGACCCAAGATTCAGATGAAGGAAACATAACATATTTCCCGAAAATATAAAAAAGATACCTGATGGATTGGAGCTGGAGTTTCTGTCGGTCCTCCTCAGAGATGGTGGCAAAAGTGGCTCCTACAGCAGCGCCGTCCTTGATGGGAGTCGTCGGAGCGGACCGCTTCTTTTGTTGCAGGGAGTGCAACTCATGGATGGTCTGCGCCTTCACCGGCGGCGTGCTGTCATCATGGCATATTCCGTTGTCTCTCTTCTTGGTCCCCGCACTTCCATTTGTCTGTATCTTTGGCAGAGCACCATCGCCAAAACTGAAGCTCCCGTTGTCAGCTGCCATCTCCACCTATGATCTGCACTGTTACACACATGAATTCATTCAATCTGATCGTCTCCGTCAAAAGTTGATAATTCAACAACATTTCCTATTTACATCAACAACAACAACTCAATGTCATGTTCAGATGTTCTTTAATTATGATATAACTTCGGTGTTGATGCAGAACTATCATCTTTGATTCTTTGATCAATTATTTCAACATTACTTGCACATGCAAAAGAAAAGACATATAGCTAGAATTTAAGATGATCATGAGGTTGTTGATGGGAGCTCTCACCTGATTGGTGAAACGAAAGAAGAGGAGCGAGGAAGAGGACTCAAAAGAGGATTTAATATAATGATGGGTGGAAAGGAAAAAAGGGACGATCATGCAACAGTGGTATGCGTATGGGTGTAAGCTCAAAGTTGAAAGGAAATGAAGAGGTGATGTGGGAAGAGGAAGCGCCTTGAAGGGGCTTTTAAAGGGCAGGACTAACTTAACCATGGTTAGTGGTAACCCGGGTTTAAGTTAAGGGGATATGGTGGTTAGGTTTGGATTTGGTTGGGTACATTACATTACATTGCGAGGGGAATTGGGCTGGGCTTTCCTTCTATCTAAGATAAAGACGAGTGAACAAGTGAGGATGAGATGAGATGGTTCGTTCGTTGTAACGGAATTCAAAGACGACGTCTCCTTTCCATCCTTCCTCTCCATTTCCACCTGTCCTCCTTTCCTATCCTGCCCTATCCTAATTCCTATCCGAATGAGATGGAGACCAACAGAACGAAATAAATGGAGAGCAACAGAGCTGGCGTAAACGTAACGTCATTTCTCCTCGTAAGAAACTGTACTGTGCTCTCAGTGAATGGACGCCTCCATTTCATGATAACGGAAACGGAGAGGTGCTGTTCATGACGTGGCACGGGAAGGAGCCTATCTTATTATGTTAATCAATCAATCAATCCATTCTTTTCTTTCCAAATATTTAGTTTAATTGAGTTTTTTTAATTTAGCTTAGACAATTAAATCAAAGTCAACTTATAAAATAATAGCCAGCCATTGGTTGGCAAGAGCAAGAAGAGAGTAGTAGGAGCCCAAACACAAAAAAGAGGATAACTACAAGTAAGCCTCGTGATATTAGGGGAAAAAACTTGGTCAGGGCCAACACATTATTCAACTATATTTTATTTGAATAAATAATTATAATATTATACAAGTAAGTAGTGGCCATGATTGAGGTACCATAAGATCGGCATGCATAATTTCTTTTTTCTCATGACACATTAACATGCATAAGATGTAATTCATGGTGGCTGGTTTTACTGAAAAAAACTGAAACCGAGTTGAGAATTCAATTCATTGAATCAATTTTTTTTTTTTTTTGAAAGATGGCCCGAGCAATTCATGGAATCAATTAATGACTAAGAAAGAGAAAATAGAAGAAAGACATGTACAAGGCTGATATGGATAGATAGGGTTGACATGACAACCGCTACCAGCCACTATTGGGACAAAACAATGTATTAACTGCAACTAATTTATCTTAATCTCTTTCTTTATCATTAATTAATCAGATAAAAGGCATGCGTTTGACCTTTGAATTACCACTTCTTTCCCACCGGCAGGAAATTATTCTCGTGAGCCAGCCAAATGTTGTATGCATGTAATGCACATCATAAAAGCCCAGACACGGTTCTAAGTTTCTAACTTCTGAGTCACTATTTTCCTATATATATATATATTTAAGTTTCTGGAGACGAATTGTCTCACTGAGATTCCATTAAATAAAGAAAAATAAGTTCTTACAAAGTAGGAGAAAAAGAAAATTATTTACACAAATATCAAATACGCGCATATCGATCAGATACGCTCTTTTCAGATACTCCAGCTCGTGCTTAACCAGTCGGTCTCTCATGCATGTCGATCTTCCTTATCTTTGTCCGCAACTTGCTGCCTCCAAAACTCCGAGATAGTTGATGCTAAATCGGAGTCTATCTCCTTAAGAAACCATATGCGACATGTAAAGTCGTAATGTAAAAAGAGATGTGTTGTCGTTTCTAATACATGTTGTGCACACATTAACAGATTCTTCTCTATTGGGCCAACATATTTTGACTAGATTGATTTGGATCATTAGATGACCAAATAATATTTGCCAACAAAAAAAATTGACTTTTTCCGGACATTTTATTTTCTATTTTCCTATATATATATTACACATATATAACAATTGAAAAATATATATATTTTTTTAATATAACATATCTAACATGTGTTTTGATATTAATTGAAATTTATATTACTCAAAGTTTCAAAAGTCAAAAACGGTGCCAAGTCATCCTTTTTCCTATGATTAAATAAAAAGACGAACTTTCACGTGGCTAGATCGATTACCCTTAATAATCATGGAAATTTTATGAATTTATCCTTGTAGACTAATTAAATGAAATATCGTCGTCACACATCTATCGAGAATGTTATCTTCCATACTCCTGTCCGTTTTTTTTTTTGAATAATACTCCTGTCCGTTGATCATGATTCGTCTATATTCAATGAATTCAAATAAACATGTTATTGCAAGTTATTCCAATTTTTTTTGGAAGTAAGTCATAGATGATAGTCTCTGATTTTTATTTGTTATTGCGGAAGTATATATGACATTGAGGGTGCACATGAAACTAAATCGGGAAAAAATGATGACAGGTGGTGAGAATGTAAAAATAGGGTAGCGTGTTCCGAATCAAACGCAAGTCTGAAGAGAAAGAAAAGAAACTTATGAATTAATGCATGCCGTAAAATAAGCAAAGAATTCGTCCAAGCTTCATACACTCTTTTATTTAAATTCGTCCAGTTTCAGTTTCAATACTCCATACACCGCCGGATTGAATGCATGTAAATTATGTGTTTTTTTTGTTAAGAGAAGAGCTTGACCGGGCCCCTACTTGAATAGTAAATCGAATAAGGATACGCAACAGTTAAAGAACGGAACGGAACGGCGAGTAACAGAGATGGTGGGGGTCCACACTGCGCTGACATCCTATATATTCCTCTTCCTTCCTGTTCCAAGTTTCGTAGGGTTTCAGACTTCAATTCAATTTAATGGCCGGGTTGCTTGAAAAGTGTTAAGGTTCTTGTGCTATCTTCTCTGTGTGGCAATCTCTGTTGTTGCTTCATTTGTTTCCTGCCTCAGTTTATGATTTACCTTCTGTCCCGTGTTGATGAATTTGATGACTCATTGACAGAGTGATGATGAGTTGGGCTCCACCAAGATATTTGAAAAAAATACAAACTGTAGGAAACGTATTATCGTTGTGATCCAATCAAACTTGCTCAAATTTCCCCGAAAGAAGGATAATGAGATTCAACTTACATTCTCCATTTGGACAAACTTTCACCAATATATATTTTTTTTAATGTTTCACCAATATTTATTAATTTTCTTTTATTTTGGTAGTGAATAACACATATTTCAACGAAGCTGAATGCACAACTAAGAAACATCTCATGCATGCAGCCCATCCAAACATCAATAAATTTGGTGGGGGCAAACACAATCCCTGGAAAAAAGTTCCAGAAAGAGAGCTTGGCCTTCCCCAGACCAACCTCACCTCATTCGCTCTACTTCTGTTTTTTAATTTATTTATTTTTGATAGAGATAATAGAGTTAGAAGAATAGGAATCAAATGTTTAAGGATCAAATCTGAAGTTATCATTTACAAAAAAGGTAAAATGATAACTTCAGATTTGATCCTTAAGCTTTACAAGATCCATCAAAACAAATCCTTAAACTTTACAAGACTAGGTAGTACTTTAAGGATCATTTTGTGATTTACTCGGTTTATTTATAATTTAAGAAAAAAAGAAAAAACAGGAACTTCCAGGCTAGATCTGGATCCTGATTTGAAAAAAAAAAGAAAAGAAAATGCTAAGAAAAAAGGAAAGAAAAAGAGAGAAAATGGGAGGGGGCTTGGTAACTGGGCCGGGTAATGAGCCGGGGAAGAATTAGGGGAGGCAGGCGTTAACTGAGGGAGGTTTAGTTAAGAGTAGCTGTCTCCTGAAGTACTTTCTTGAATTTAATGTCCTTTTATTTTCTTTTCTTTTTGATCTTTTTCTTTGCCCTACGAGATAAAAAGTCTAAAAAAAAAGATCTTTTTTCTTTATTTTCTCGATAGATAAAATAAAATAAACATTGAGACATATAGGGCTGGAATAAAGGAGCGGGCCCTTATTGACAATTGAGCCCAGACAATAAACTAGAAAGCTCTAATTTAGAAATGATATGTGGTTGTGTGGCCCAACTATAGTAATAAAAATAGGATAGCATGGGCTGCAAAGCCCACGATTATTAAAGTCTGTATCGTCCATTTTATAGTTTAATAATTAAAATTAGAGTAATCTTAGCGCACACCGATTCTGACCATTATAGCGCAGATTATTATGACGTGTCGGAAAGTGATTGGTAGATGTTACGCACTGACGACGTGGACTGGACACTCATCTTCTTCCCTCGGATCAACTCCATCCCATATTCTCATTCATTCCCCTCCTAGTAGTCATGTGTGAGCAGTGTTGCAGAAATCGGATTAATCGGCCGATTAATCGGAAAACGGCACCCACCGTGCAGAAAACCCCTAATCGGCTGCACTAATCGGCCGCCTGCGGCCGATTTGGGCCGTTTTTTCACCCGATTAGGTCCAAATCCACATTTTTTTTTAATTTCAGTTTTTAATTTTAATATTTTCCGGCCTGACCCATTCAAAACCCAAAAAAATCAACCACTTTTTTTTTATTTTTTTTATATTTTCATAATTTTTCTTTAGTTTTCACCCGGCGGCTGACCCATTTAATTTTTTATTTTGGAGTTTGTTGTGTGTTTTTGGTTTGGACTTTGATACGTGTTGTTTGTTTAGACTTTGATGTGTGTTGTTTTTTTGGATTATATTTTAATTTGAATTATGTATTGAACATCGTTTATGTTTTAACTGGAATTATGTATTTGAACTTTAAATTATATGTGTTTATTAGATTATGAGTTTAGGATATTGAATATTTTTGTTATAAATGTTAATATTATTTGAAATATATATAAAAATTCAGTCCGATTAGATCAAATCGATTAATTCTGATTAATCCCGATTAATCTCCTACTCGGAAATTTTCGGCCCGTCCGATTAATCTCGATTAGCAATTTCTGTCCCGTTTTGTTTTGCTTTGTTGTTTACATCAAATCGTAAAACCAATCGGCAATTGGCGAATCTAATTAAGTAATTAATCAGATACGCCCAACCCAGCCCAATCTTTGTCTTCCTTTTCTCTCTTTCTTCTCTTCTCCTCTTCTTGGCGCTGGGGGGGTTAGGTCGAGCAGAATCATCAATCTGAGAAAGAAAGAAAGAGGTGGGAGTGTTGTGTGGAAGAGGAGGATGGCGCAGGCGGTGGAGGAATGGTACAAGCAGATGCCCATCATCACTCGCTCCTATCTCACGGCCGCCGTCGTCACCACCGTCGGCTGCTCTCTTGAGGTTAGCCCCCCTCTCTCTCTCTCTCTCTCTCTCTCTCTCTCTCTGCATGCTGATCAAGACAAAATCCATCTTGTTGTTTGATTCAGATAATCTCGCCCTATCATCTGTATCTGAATCCCAAGCTGGTGGTACAGCACTATGAGATCTGGCGCCTCGTTACCAACTTCCTCTACTTCCGCAAGATGGGTAAGCACAGCAAGCCTTCACTTGTTTCTTTTCTGTTTCTGTTTCTGTTTCAGTTTCATCTCTTGATTTTGATTGTATTCAAATTGGGAGCTACATGTGCATTCAATTAAGGGGAGTGGGTGGATTGTGTTTTGTGCTATTGCAGATCTGGACTTTCTATTCCACATGTTCTTCCTGGCTCGGTACTGCAAGCTGTTGGAGGAGAACTCGTTCAGAGGCCGCACCGCCGATTTCTTCTTCATGCTTCTCTTTGGGGCCACCGTCCTGACTGCCATCGTGCTCGTGGGTGGCATGATTCCCTACCTCTCCGAGACCTTTGCTAAGATCCTCTTTCTCAGCAATTCCCTCACCTTCATGATGGTTTGCTTTCTTCCCCTTTTCTCTTTTCCTTTTTCCCCATTTACCCAATTTCTTATGCTGTCCTATCAATATAATTAATTAGGTGTATGTGTGGAGCAAGCACAATCCCTTCATCCATATGAGCTTCCTGGGCCTCTTCACCTTCACAGCCGCATATCTACCTTGGGTGAGTCGTCATTTCTTTTCTCGTTATTACCATTACTACTAAATGTAAGACATGTTGTACCGAGATTAAACTGGATGAAATGATTGGTTGGTGGGCAGGTATTGTTGGGATTCTCCATTCTGGTGGGCAGCAGCACCTGGGTCGATCTGCTGGTACCATTTTCTTTCTTCTCTTTCTTGTTCTTCTTCATGTTATTATAATGAATGAATTAATATCCATCTTGTTTGGTGTGGTGTGATTTGGCAGGGGATGATAGCAGGGCACGCGTACTATTTCCTGGAAGACGTGTACCCGCGCATGACGGGGCGTCGGCCGCTGAAGACGCCGGCCTTGATAAGAGCCCTCTTCCCTGAAGACAATGTCGTCGTTGCCCCGCCTGCAAATGCCGTTTTCGCCCCTGCCCCTCCTCCGCCTCCTCAAGCCCACCAGGATCTTCACCGAGATTAATTACTTAGGCCGGCCTTCCATACATGACAAACAATACATTGTTTATTCCCCTTCTAACAATTCAGCTGTGCTTTTATGCTCAACTTTTCCCTTATCTTTTAGTTTATGTAGTTGGTCCTAGCGTGTTTGTTTTGTGCATATAAAATTGAACCTCTCTTTTCATGAAATCAATTCAATTCCTTTGTGCTTTGAAAATAAACACATCTAAAATTAATTGCACTTTCTATTTGTTTTGGATCAAAACATAATTCGTTTCAGCATTTCATATACTAGCTGGGTCAGATGAGATGACATGACATTAGAAGGCTTAATAGAAAATTTTTTTCTCGAAACTCTAAATGATAGAGGCTATAGAGGTTAATACATTCAAAAAATTTATCTTTTTCTTAATTTCTCAAAAATACCAAATTTTAAAGTATAATACATACAAAATTTACAATTTTTTTGCTTTTTTAAAATCATCAAAAATTGAAGGTTAATACATGCAAAATGACAATTTCAATATTTTCTCAAAACACCATCAGTATGAAGACTAATACTTGTAAAATATCATTTTTTTTTTAGATTTTCACGAAACCGGGGAAAGAAATTCAAAGATTAACACATTCAAAGTAGTAATTTCTTGAAATTTTCTCAAAACCTTGAAATATAGAGGCTAATACGTACAAAATTCTTACTATTTTTAATTTCACGAAAACACCAAAATTAAAAGGTTAGATGATGTCTTCCACTTGATCAATCCTCCCGTGCATTCGTCTTTGCTCCTCTGATGTTGTTGGAGAAGATAGTGAAGGTTTTCATTATCTGAAGAAATTAGAATATTATCTTCCCTTCTTTGACTAGGTTTTTGGGGTTATATCACCTACGGTTTTTGCCGTTGGTAATAACCGTTTTTCCTGTAGTGGGTGCTCGGCTATCTCTCTTATGATGAATAGATGCATCGTGTCTTGGTGCAACATTGTCCAGAGAATCATCAATTTGATCTTGTGTGGCGTCGCACAACTCTGTGAGTCTTTTGGGTGAACCATTGTTGCCAATATTCAGAGTGTGGTTAGAATGACTGATTCCTATTTCTCCCTAGATGTCGCTCGCCGTCTATCCTTCCAGGTCGGGCCATCTCCCTTACTCGGGCATTCTGAGCGCCTGATTCACCTCTGTCATGTTCAATATGTGTCATTCTTTATTCATGTTGAACACGAGCACCTTCTCGCCGACATTATTGTCTGACATCAGTTGTGCCGTTGCAAGAATTTAAGTGTTAACACCCGGTTTTGCTTTTCTCACATTCTAGTACATTTCTCAAGCCGACTCGTTTGAACAACTCCTTCACTTGTGCCATTATTTCCATCCCGTCGACATCATCGGTGTCTACCCTTTTGGTCGTGACGAACTTCTTTCCGTCTATCGCCTCCCCTCTTCCTGAATTGCTGTACCGTCATATTGTATCTTTGGGCCCGTTCCTCTTCCGACATGTGTCACCTCTCGATTTGTCTGGTCTAGATCGGTTCCTTTGTCTCCGGTTCTCTCGAAGTCGACTCCTCCGTTCCTCTCTGTTTGGTGGCTACGATTTTTACTCGCGTTCTTTTCGTTCCTCTTCCAAAATTACTACCTCTGCCCATTGAATCATCACCTTCCATCTTCAGCGGGTAGTTCTCTGCCTCTATTGCTGCGGTCTGGTTTGCCTTGTAATGGCTTTGACGAGTTCTTAGGGTCAGCCAAGTGGTCGATTCGAGCCCTGCAGCACTGAACCTGCACGGCCTCGGCGCGGCTGCCCTCTCCAACTTTGCACTTATGCCGTGCAGGCGCGAGACCAGGGACATCAGATCGGCCGGAAGGTCGGAGGCGGAAACCCCGGAAATGACGGAGGAGAGCTCCTTTTCGACGGAGCAATGAGGGAGAGAGAGAGAGAGAGGGAGGTTGGGGTCTTCACTCTTTGGAGAGGAAAGTGGGGTTAGGGGAAACTCATATTTACCTTTCTAAATGCACAAAATATCATATTTATCCTTCAAAATTTAAGATATAACAATAAATTAAGGGATAATGCACTATTAGCCTCTGTGATTATGAAAGTGAGATCAAGATAAGATTACGATAATCCATGGGCTGGTTTTTATGTGGATTGGGCCTTATTTCCAAAAAAAATGAGTCACATACATGTAGTTTTTTAATTTTCTGTAGTATTATAGCATGAGTCCTCTCCTCACTAAGTATATAATTTTGAGTCCGATTAATATGGTAGTGTGGAATTAAGCCTTAAACAGAGAGTGCTTTGTTTTAGATAGGGCTGTTCATTTGGCCGGTTCGGTCCAAACCGAATCGGTTTAACAAAACCGAATATAAACCGAATTGAAAATTGAAGAACTGAACCGACTGGCTCATACGAACTGAACCGAAATTTAACCGAACCGAACGAACCGATTTTTAATTCGATTTATTTGGTTTAAACCGGATTTTAATTTGTATAAAAGTATATTATCAAGATACATCATTAATACATACTCAAAATGAAAATTAAAGTGCATAATTTCTCCAGTGAGCACACATCATCAAAAGCAACAACACACTTTATCAAAAGCATAGTCTAAAGTCTAAACATAAAGATAAGAAATTAAATTCAAGTCTCAAAATGCATCATCAAAATGCATCATAATCAAAATATCATTACTAAATCATGATATACTAGGGATTATCACGAGGCAACTCCATCTCCATCTTTGAAAATTCTGAAAAATAATAGGGAACAAAGCTTAGTTAAACTCTCATAATAAATATCATAAAATAAGTGAATAAACAAAAGTAAAAATTATAAATTATAATATCTTCTTCAAGCTTGTCAAGTATTTCCAAATTTTCTTTCGGATCAACCGGTTGAGCATATCGGATCCAATCTTCGGTGCATATAAGAGCTTCCACAAAAAAACATTTGGTCTATGTTATTATCAAGATTTGTATGCATTATTTGTGTTTCATATACAACATTTGTGACATTTGCAACCCGTTTACAAAAATAAATGAAAAAAATTTCAAAATTAAGGGATTTAGTAACGGTTTTTAACAAAAAACCGATACTAAATATTAATCTTGTATCGGTATTTATGAAAGAACCGATACTAAATTTGGAAAATCACACATAAACACTTAATAACGATTTTTATGAAAGAACCGATACTAAATCGACACTTAGTAACGGTTCTTTCATAAAAACCGTTACTAAGTGTTTATGGTTTTGATTTTCCCGATTTAGTATCGGTTCTTTCATAAAAACCGATACAGTAATTAATATTTAGTATCGGTTTTTTTTAAAAACCGTTACTAAATCCCTTAATTTTGAAATTTTTTTCATTTTATTTTTGTAAACGGGTTGCAAACGTCACAAATGTTGTATATGAAACACAAATAATGCATACAAATCTTGATTATAATATAGACCAAATGTTACGAAATACATAATTAAGTCCAATTAATGGAGCAAATTTGGACCGATTTTGAATTTTCGAAATCTAGGGTTTTGAGTGGAGAGAGAAGAGGAGGCGATGGCGGGCTGGCGGCGGTGACGACGGCGACGGCGCGGCGACGGCGAGAGAAGGAGCGAAGGAGAGACAGAGCGAAGGAGAGAAAGAGAAGAACGGGAAGAAGAGAAAAGAAAAGGGAAGAAAAGAAAAGAAAAGAAAGAAGGAAGGCGTGCTGACTGGGCGATTAAAAAATTAATATATTTGCCACGTCAGCATGCCACGCAAGAACTAAACTGGTGACTGTGCATTTAACTGGATGGAGGGAGCAAGTTGAACAGTTGGAAGAGTTTAGGGGGCAAAAGTGTGCAAAAAAAAGTTCAGGGGGCAAGTTGAACAATTTTAAAAAGTTCAGGGGGCAAAAGTGAGGTTTTCTCTTTTATAAAATATGGTATATACTATTCGGCCGGTTCGGTTATACCGGTTTTCAAAAACCAAAAACCGAACCGAACCGGATAAACCAAATAGTTGCATTTTTCAAACCGGACCGGACCGGATAAACCGAATAACCGAACCGAATTAACCGAAATTAACCGGTTCGATTCGGTACCCAAATAAACCGAACCGATTGAACACCCCTAATTTTAGAGCAGGGAAATTAACTGAACCAAATCTTAATTGGGGCACAGCACAACCCAATTAAAATCTTTTGCTTCGTACTCATAACCGGTCCACTTAAAAAGAAAATAAAATTCTACGTGACATTGTGTGCAGAGGATGAGAGAGAAGGCTTCATTCACTCGACACATTTGTCGGACGATTCAAACTAAAAAGTAAAAACAAAGCAAAACAAAACAAAGCAAAACAAAACAAAGGGGAAACATAAGTGAGGGAGGGGGAGAGAGAGGTTAGGGTTTAAGAAAAAAGAGAAGGGATAACAAGACGATCAGATCAGATAGATCAGCTCCGGATCCGTCGCCGGACCCGAGCTTCGCCCTTTCTTGGCAAGCCTCGCCGCCAGCAACTCAAAATCTCATTTCGTGCTTCCCTTTTTCATCCATCCATGAACGGGGATATTCAATTTCTGCCCTTTATGAAACTTCAACACCAAAATAACTGAAATTAAGCCCTTGAGATTTTGGCAATATGATCCGAGGCCCCTATTGTAGCAGCTCAGTAAGAAGAGTGGGGAGTGCGGTGAGTGAGGTTGAAGCAGGTCAGTATTGGATCCGCTTTAATTTTTTTTCCTTTTACTCTTTATTTGATTGGCTTCAAGTTGTACTTTTATTTCAGTAAGTATTACTGAAATTAGGGCAATTTGAGGGTCTAAACTGAAATTTACTTCGTCAAAAAAAGTTTTACATTTGACTAGAATTTCAATTCCTAATTGATGAAAAAAAAAATGCAAATTCCTTCAAATTTAACAAGAAAAATGAGCTTCTTTAGTTCTACTGTTACTCCGAATTTAAAATTGAAGCCCAAGTTTACGAAATTTACTTTCAAAGTTTTACTTTGATTAGGAAATAAGGGAGCCGAATTACTGGACTGTTAAATGGATTGGTACCAGATTTTGACGTACCAATTGATTCGTCAGAAGAGGAATTAAGAGAGCAAAAGAGGTAAATAGTTTTTTTTTAAGGATACCAACCTAAAAGAAAAGAAAAAGAATAAAAAAATATTTTATTATACTTAATTTTTTATTTTATGGTTTTGGATATTGCACGGCAGAAATCAAGAGAGGTTTTCAGTTGAAAAAAGGGTTTTATTCGCCACCTACCAAGATTTCAGAAATGATGCATTCTAATAGTTTAGACGTGAGTTTTTCTTTCTTGAACCCTAATTTGGAGTTTTAACGAATATTTTACTTTTTAAAGCTCTAGTATAGAGAGAAAGAAAGGAGAAATGCCACATGTATGTTATTTTAAATTAGAAAATAAAATATCAGGTCTTCTATGAATATTGACATTTATATATTTTCATTGTTTTTGTGTAGCAGGGTTAGAATCAAAACACTTGAAACCCTACACAATTGCACCAATGAAGGAAATCAGGTACGAAAATATATCTTTTTTATTCAATGATTTTCTCTTCTTTTCTTTGTTACATTAATTTATATATAATTTTTCAATGCTTTCTCTTTCTTTTATTTCTTTGTAAACTGCGATGAGCGTCCTTTCCCATGCTGTATCCGCTCCAAGTAAAGTTCGTATGCCGTATCTGTTCCTATGCCGTATCCATTCCTATGGCGTATCAGCTACAGAAAGCGGGTTCAAGCCTGAACTTGTCGAGGAAATACACGAATCAATTGGTACGTCAAAATCTGGTACCAATCCATTTAACAGTCCAGTAATTCGGCTCCCTTATTTCCTAATCAAAGTAAAACTTTGAAAGTAAATTTCGTAAACTTGGGCTTCAATTTTAAATTCGGAGTAACAGTAGAACTAAAGAAGCTCATTTTTCTTGTTAAATTTGAAGGAATTTGCATTTTTTTTTTCATCAATTAGGAATTGAAATTCTAGTCAAATGTAAAACTTTTTTTGACGAAGTAAATTTCAGTTTAGACCCTCAAATTGCCCTAATTTCAGTAATACTTACTGAAATAAAAGTACAACTTGAAGCCAATCAAATAAAGAGTAAAAGGAAAAAAAAATTAAAGCGGATCCAATACTGACCTGCTTCAACCTCACTCACCGCACTCCCCACTCTTCTTACTGAGCTGCTACAATAGGGGCCTCGGATCATATTGCCAAAATCTCAAGGGCTTAATTTCAGTTATTTTGGTGTTGAAGTTTCATAAAGGGCAGAAATTGAATATCCCCGTTCATGGATGGATGAAAAAGGGAAGCACGAAATGAGATTTTGAGTTGCTGGCGGCGAGGCTTGCCAAGAAAGGGCGAAGCTCGGGTCCGGCGACGGATCCGGAGCTGATCTATCTGATCTGATCGTCTTGTTATCCCTTCTCTTTTTTCTTAAACCCTAACCTCTCTCTCCCCCTCCCTCACTTATGTTTCCCCTTTGTTTTGTTTTGCTTTGTTTTGTTTTGCTTTGTTTTTACTTTTTAGTTTGAATCGTCCGACAAATGTGTCGAGTGAATGAAGCCTTCTCTCTCATCCTCTGCACACAATGTCACGTAGAATTTTATTTTCTTTTTAAGTGGACCGGTTATGAGTACGAAGCAAAAGATTTTAATTGGGTTGTCTTGTGCCCCAATTAAGATTTGGTTCGTTAATTTCCCTGCTCTAAAATTAGGGGTGTTCAATCGGTTCGGTTTATTTGGGTACCGAATCGAACCGGTTAATTTCGGTTAATTCGGTTCGGTTATTCGGTTTATCCGGTCCGGTCCGGTTTGAAAAATGCAACTATTTGGTTTATCCGGTTCGGTTCGGTTTTTGGTTTTTGAAAACCGGTATAACCGAACCGGCCGAATAGTATATACCATATTTTATAAAAGAGAAAACCTCACTTTTGCCCCCTGAACTTTTTAAAATTGTTCAACTTGCCCCCTGAACTTTTTTTTGCACACTTTTGCCCCCTAAACTCTTCCAACTGTTCAACTTGCTCCCTCCATCCAGTTAAATGCACAGTCACCAGTTTAGTTCTTGCGTGACATGCTGACGTGGCAAATATATTAATTTTTTAATCGCCCAGTCAGCACGCCTTCCTTCTTTCTTTTCTTTTCTTTTCTTCCCTTTTCTTTTCTCTTCTTCCCGTTCTTCTCTTTCTCTCCTTCGCTCTGTCTCTCCTTCGCTCCTTCTCTGCTTCGTCGCCGCGCCGTCGCCGTCGTCACCGCCGCCAGCCGCCATCGCCTCCTCTTCTCTCTCCACTCAAAACCCTAGATTTCAGAAAATTCAAAATCGGTCCAAATTTGCTCCATTAATTGGACTTAATTATGTATTTCGTAACATTTGGTCTATATTATAATCAAGATTTGTATGCATTATTTGTGTTTCATATACAACATTTGTGACGTTTGCAACCCGTTTACAAAAATAAAATGAAAAAAATTTCAAAATTAAGGGATTTAGTAACGGTTTTTAACAAAAAACCGATACTAAATATTAATTCTGTATCGGTTTTTATGAAAGAACCGATACTAAATCGGGAAAATCAAAACCATAAACACTTAGTAACGGTTTTTATGAAAGAACCGTTACTAAGTGTCGATTTAGTATCGGTTCTTTCATAAAAATCGTTATTAAGTGTTTATGTGTGATTTTCCAAATTTAGTATCGGTTCTTTCATAAATACCGATACAGTATTAATATTTAGTATCGGTTTTTTGTTAAAAACCGTTACTAAATCCCTTAATTTTGAAATTTTTTTCATTTATTTTTGTAAACGGGTTGCAAATGTCACAAATGTTGTATATGAAACACAAATAATGCATACAAATCTTGATAATAACATAGACCAAATGTTTTTTTGTGGAAGCTCTTATATGCACCGAAGATTGGATCCGATATGCTCAACCGGTTGATCCGAAAGAAAATTTGGAAATACTTGACAAGCTTGAAGAAGATATTATAATTTATAATTTTTACTTTTGTTTATTCACTTATTTTATGATATTTATTATGAGAGTTTAACTAAGCTTTGTTCCCTATTATTTTTCGGAATTTTCAAAGATGGAGATGGAGTTGCCTCGTGATAATCCCTAGTATATCATGATTTAGTAATGATATTTTGATTATGATGCATTTTGATGATGCATTTTGAGACTTGAATTTAATTTCTTATCTTTATGTTTAGACTTTAGACTATGCTTTTGATAAAGTGTGTTGTTGCTTTTGATGATGTGTGCTCACCTGGAGAAATTATGCACTTTAATTTTCATTTTGAGTATGTATTAATGATGTATCTTGATAATATACTTTTATACAAATTAAAATCCGGTTTAAACCAAATAAATCGAATTAAAAATCGGTTCGTTCGGTTCGGTTAAATTTCGGTTCGGTTCGTATGAGCCGGTCGGTTCGGTTCTTCAATTTTCAATTCGGTTTATATTCGGTTTTGTTAAACCGATTCGGTTTGGACCGAACCGGCCAAATGAACAGCCCTATCTAAAACAAAGCACTCTCTGTTTAAGGCTTAATTCCACACTACCATATTAATCGGACTCAAAATTATATACTTAGTGAGGAGAGGACTCATGCTATAATACTACAGAAAATTAAAAAACTACATGTATGTGACTCATTTTTTTTGGAAATAAGGCCCAATCCACATAAAAACCAGCCCATGGATTATCGTAATCTTATCTTGATCTCACTTTCATAATCACAGAGGCTAATAGTGCATTATCCCTTAATTTATTGTTATATCTTAAATTTTGAAGGATAAATATGATATTTTGTGCATTTAGAAAGGTAAATATGAGTTTCCCCTAACCCCACTTTCCTCTCCAAAGAGTGAAGACCCCAACCTCCCCTCTCTCTCTCTCTCTCCCTCATTGCTCCGTCGAAAAGGAGCTCTCCTCCGTCATTTCCGGGGTTTCCGCCTCCGACCTTCCGGCCGATCCGATGTCCCTGGTCTCGCGCCTGCACGGCATAAGTGCAAAGTTGGAGAGGGCAGCCGCGCCGAGGCCGTGCAGGTTCAGTGCTGCAGGGCTCGAATCGACCACTTGGCTGACCCTAAGAACTCGTCAAAGCCATTACAAGGCAAACCAGACCGCAGCAATAGAGGCGAGAACTACCCGCTGAAGATGGAAGGTGATGATTCAATGGGCAGAGGTAGTAATTTTGGAAGAGGAACGAAAAGAACGCGAGTAAAAATCGTAGCCACCAAACGAGAGAGGAACGGAGGAGTCGACTTCGAGAGAACCGGAGACAAAGGAACCGATCTAGACCAGACAAATCGAGAGGTGACACATGTCGGAAGAGGAACGGGCCCAAAGATACAATATGACGGTACAAAGCAATTCGGGAAGAGGGGAGGCGATAGACGGAAAGAAGTTCGTCACGGCCAAAAGGGTAGACACCGATGATGTCGACGGGATGGAAATAATGGCACAAGTGAAGGAGTTGTTCAAACGAGTCGGCTTGAGAAATGTACTAGAATGTGAGAAAAGCAAAACCGGGTGTTAACACTTAAATTCTTGCAACGGCACAACCGATGTCGACAATAATGTCGGCGAGAAGGTGCTCGTGTTCAACATGAATAAAGAATGACACATATTGAACATGACAGAGGTGAATCGGGCGCTCGGAATGCCCGAGTAAGGGAGATGGCCCGACCTGGAAGGATAGACGGCGAGCGACATCTAGGGAGAAATAGGAATCGATCATTCTAACCACACTCGAATATTGGCAACAATGGTTCACCCAAAAGACTCACGAGTTGTGCGACGCCACACAAGATCAAATTGATGATTCTCCGGACAATGTTGCACCAAGACACGATGCATCTATTCATCATAAAGAGAGATAGCCGAGCACCCACTACAGAAAAACGGTTATTACCAACGGCAAAAACCGTAGGTGATATAACCCCAAAAACCTAGTCAAAGAAGGGAAGATAATATTCTAATTTCTTCAGATAATGAAAACCTTCACTATCTTCTCCAACAACATCAGAGGAGCAAAGACGAATGCACGGGAGGATTGATCAAGTGGAAGACATCATCTAACCTTTTAATTTTGGTGTTTTCGTGAAATTAAAAATAGTAAGAATTTTGTACGTATTAGCCTCTATATTTCAAGGTTTTGAGAAAATTTCAAGAAATTACTACTTTGAATGTGTTAATCTTTGAATTTCTTTCCCCGGTTTCGTGAAAATCTAAAAAAAAAATGATATTTTACAAGTATTAGTCTTCATACTGATGGTGTTTTGAGAAAATATTGAAATTGTCATTTTGCATGTATTAACCTAAACCTGTTTAGGGTTTAGGGTTTAGGGTTTAGGTACTTACAAGAAATTTAGGGTTTAGGGTTTAGGGTTTAGGGTTTTAGGGTTAGGGTTTAGGGTTTAGGGTTTTAGGTTTAGGTACTTACAAGAAATACAAGAAATACCCGTTTAGGGTTTAGGGTTTAGGGTTTAGGGTTTAGGGTTTAGGTACTTACAAGAAATACTTACAAGAAATACCCATTAGGGTTTAGGGTTTAGGGTTTAGGTACTTACAAGAAATAGGGTTTAGGGTTTAGGGTTTAGGGTTTAGGGTTTAGGTAGGGTTTAGGGTTTAGGTACTTACAAGAAATACCCATTATAAGAAATACCTGTTTAGGGTTTAGGGTTTAGGGTTTAGGGTTTAGGGTTTTAGGTTTTGGTTTTAGGTTTAGGGTTTAGGGTTTAGGGTTTAGGTACTTACAAGAAATACTTACAAGAAATACTTACAAGAAATACCCATTAGGGTTTAGGGTTTAGGGTTTAGGGTTTGTTTAGGGTTTAGGGTTTAGGGTTTGGGGTTTAGGGTTTAGGTACTTACAAGAAATACCCATTATTTAGGGTTTAGGGTTTAGGGTTTAGGTACTTAGGGTTTAGGGTTTAGGGTTTAGGTACGTTTAGGGTTTAGGGTTTAGGGTTTTAGGGTTTACAAGAAATACCCATTATTTAGGGTTTAGGGCTTAGGGTTTAGTGTTTAGGGTTTAGGGTTTAGGGTTTAGGGTTTAGGGTTTAGGGTTTTTTAGGGTTTAGGGTTTAGGTACTTACAAGAATTTAGGGTTTAGGGTTTAGGGTTTAGGTACTTACAAGAATTTAGGGTTTAGGGTTTAGGGTTTAGGGTTTAGTGTTTAGGGTTTAGGTACTTACAAGAAATACTGTTTAGGGTTTAGGGTTTAGGGTTTAGGGTTTAGGGTTTAGGTACTTACAAGAAATACCCATTAGGGTTTAGGGTTTAGGGTTTAGGTACTTACAAGAAATAGGGTTTAGGGTTTAGGGTTTATGGTTTAGGGTTTAGGGTTTAGGTACCTTTTTCGGGTTTAGGGTTTAGGGTTTGGGGTTTGGGGTTTGGGGTTTGGGGTTTAGGGTTTAGGGTTTAGGGTTTAGGGTTTTAGGGTTTAGGGTTTAGGGTTTAGGGTTTTTAGGGTTTAGGGTTTAGGGTTTAGGGTCTTAAGGTCTTAGGGTTTAGGGTTTGGGGTTTGGGGTTTGGGGTTTGGGGTTTGGGGTTTGGGGTTTGGGGTTTGGGGTTTGGGGTTTAGGGTTTAGGGTTTGGGGTTTAGGGTTTAGGGTTTAGGGTTTAGGGTTTAGGGTTTAGGGTTTAGGGTTTAGGGTTTAGGGTTTAGGGTAGGTTATAGGGTTTAGGGTTTAGGGTTTAGGGTTTAGGGTTTAGGGTTTAGGGTTTAGGGTTTAGGGTTTAGGGTTTAGGGTTTAGGGTTTAGGGTTTAGGGTTTAAGGTATTAGCCATTAGGTTTAGTTTAGGGTTTAGGGTTTAGGGTTTAGGGTTTAGGGTTTAGGGTTTAGGGTTTAGGGTTTAGGGTTTAGGGTTTAGGGTTTAGGGTTTAGGTACTTACAAGAAATACCCATTTTTAGGGTTTAGGGTTTAGGGTTTAGGGTTTAGGGTTTAGGGTTTAGGGTTTAGGGTTTAGGGTTTAGGGTTTAGGGTTTAGGGTTTAGGGTTTAGGGTTTAGGGTTTAGGGTTTAGGGTTTAGGGTTTAGGGTTTAGGGTTTAGGGTTTGGGGTTTAGGGTTTAGGGTTTTTGGGGTTTAGGGTTTAGGGTTTAGGGTTTAGGGTTTAGGGTTTAGGGTTTAGGGTTTAGGGTTTAGGGTTTAGGGTTTAGGGTTTAGGGTTTAGGGTTTAGGGTTTAGGGTTTAGGGTTTAGGGTTTAGGGTTTGGGGTTTAGGGTTTAGGGTTTAGGGTTTAGGGTTTAGGTACTTACAAGAAATACCCGTTTAGGGTTTAGGGTTTAGGGTTTAGGGTTTAGGGTTTAGGGTTTAGGGTTTAGGGTTTAGGGTTTAGGGTTTAGGGTTTAGGGTTTAGGGTTTAGGGTTTAGGGTTTAGGGTTTAGGGTTTAGGTACTTAGGGTTTACGCTTTAGGGTTTAGGGTTTAGGGTTTAGGGTTTAGGGTTTAGGGTTTAGGGTTTAGGGTACTTACAAGAAATACCCTTTAGGGTTTAGGGTTTTTAGGGTTTAGGGTTTAGGGTTTAGGGTTTAGGGTTTAGGGTTTAGGGTTTAGGGTTTAGGGTTTAGGGTTTAGGGTTTTTTAGGGTTTAGGGTTTAGGGTTTAGGGTTTAGGGTTTAGGGTTTAGGGTTTAGGGTTTAGGGTTTAGGGTTTAGGGTTTAGGGTTTAGGGTTTAGGGTTTAGGGTTTAGGGTTTAGGGTTTAGGGTTTAGGGTTTAGGGTTTAGGGTTTAGGGTTTAGGGTTTAGGGTTTAGGGTTTAGGGTTTAGGGTTTAGGGTTTAGGGTTTAGGGTTTAGGGTTTAGGGTTTAGGGTTTAGGGTTTAGGGTTTAGGGTTTAGGGTTTAGGGTTTAGGGTTTAGGGTTTAGGGTTTAGGGTTTAGGGTTTAGGGTTTAGGGTTTAGGGTTTAGGGTTTAGG
Organism: Juncus inflexus; assembly: GCA_024447665.1. NCBI lineage: Eukaryota > Viridiplantae > Streptophyta > Magnoliopsida > Poales > Juncaceae > Juncus > Juncus inflexus. The sequence continues at coordinate 9,450,566 of JAJHPC010000003.1, forward strand.
GTTTAGGGTTTAGGGTTTAGGGTTTAGGGTTTAGGGTTTAGGGTTTAGGGTTTAGGGTTTAGGGTTTAGGGTTTAGGGTTTAGGGTTTAGGGTTTAGGGTTTAGGGTTTAGGGTTTAGGGTTTAGGGTTTAGGGTTTAGGGTTTAGGGTTTAGGGTTTAGGGTTTAGGGTTTAGGGTTTAGGGTTTAGGGTTTAGGGTTTAGGCTTTAGGGTTTAGGGTTTAGGGTTTAGGGTTTAGGGTTTAGGGTTTAGGGTTTAGGGTTTAGGGTTTAGGGTTTAGGGTTTAGGGTTTAGGGTTTAGGGTTTAGGGTTTAGGGTTTAGGGTTTAGGGTTTAGGGTTTAGGGTTTAGGGTTTAGGGTTTAGGGTTTAGGGTTTAGGGTTTAGGGTTTAGGGTTTAGGGTTTAGGGTTTAGGGTTTAGGGTTTAGGGTTTAGGGTTTAGGGTTTAGGGTTTAGGGTTTAGGGTTTAGGGTTTAGGGTTTAGGGTTTAGGGTTTAGGGTTTAGGGTTTAGGGTTTAGGGTTTAGGGTTTAGGGTTTAGGGTTTAGGGTTTAGGGTTTAGGGTTTAGGGTTTAGGGTTTAGGGTTTAGGGTTTAGGGTTTAGGGTTTAGGGTTTAGGGTTTAGGGTTTAGGGTTTAGGGTTTAGGGTTTAGGGTTTAGGGTTTAGGGTTTAGGGTTTAGGGTTTAGGGTTTAGGGTTTAGGGTTTAGGGTTTAGGGTTTAGGGTTTAGGGTTTAGGGTTTAGGGTTTAGGGTTTAGGGTTTAGGGTTTAGGGTTTAGGGTTTAGGGTTTAGGGTTTAG